>SKCR01021579.1:0-17783 GCA_019454045.1 Zanthoxylum bungeanum | reverse complement strand
CTTGCGAGAGCAGGATATCTTTCTTATCTTATCCATAAGAATGGGGTGTTGGTGTCTTGAACACGGCTCGTTGTCTGGTCGGTCTTTATGAGGTCGGTCATGTTAATCTGTTATGCTGAGAATGTTTCTGCCGACCTTATAGTGATCGGTCACCCGAACCAAAGTGGTCGGCCTTCATATGATGTGGTCGGCCTTCATATGATGTGGTCGGCTTCATATGGTGTCCACCAGGGAAAGAATTTACCCTTTTGTCCTTGTCGTGCTGTCTTAAATACTGTAGTGCTTGAAAACACCATCAACAATTTTTATTAACTTGGCAATTGTTTAATGTTGGAATTACCAATCTCTCATTATTTATTTTTAGAAAAAAAAAAAAAAAAAAAAAAAAAAACAAAAACAAACAAGAGAAAACTTGAGAGAAGCCTCAAAAAATAATAATAATAAAACGATGGGCTTGATTTTTAGAGAAAGGGTGGCCCATTAAACCCGCGTGAAATAGCGACAAAGTGGACCGTCAACGTCAATCTTTATCATAAGATGCTGACGGTCGGAAATTCATATTGCCACATCAGCAAAAGCGGGTCCCATTAAAGAAAAATAAAAATCTACGGAATATTTAGGGCTGATCTGGACGGTAGAAAAAGCAGGATACCAGCAGCACCACCACTACAATCATCCTTCGTTATCTCTCTGTATAGTGTGCTTACATCATCTGCTTCATTATGCACTTTCTTTTCCATGACAAAGCATTTTCTTTTTATCTATTTTATTATACCATTTTTTCCATTTTTTATTAGAATTTTCTAGGATTTAATGCCACCTTTTCTTTTTTAATGATGTAGATGTATTATTCAATGTGTTTATCTAATTAAAATGTTAATAATACTGCGTCGTTTAAAGTAACTAAGTTGTTCAGCTAAAGAATCACACACATCCAGAATACTTTGTTATGGTTTTTATTAGATTAATGAGATTGTGCTAAAAACGATCCAAAACATCTATGTCATTTATTTTGCTAGTTTTAAATGTTACTTTTTGAAGGGTAAAAAAAAAAACTTTTTGATTAATATCACTAATATTAAGAAGTGATAAGAATCACGTGAAGATTGTAATCAATAAAAGACGGTATGTGATGCATATATAAAATGAACAAGACTGTCATTTTATATATATACTTTTGGCAAGAATCAAAATTGTTAATAAAGTTCATATTAATGTAGAAAATGAATCCCAAAATATTGAATTTGATCATTTATTAAATTTCCTTCTATTGTATAAATAGGCATTTGAGCAGCATTGAATGAATATATAAGAGTGAAATTTATTATCAAAAGACCTTATAATTGATGCTAGTGCTTTCCAATTTGCAGATTTATATCTAAGACTATTTTGTCTCCTGTCCTATAGCTTATGCTTGTCTTCATTTATATTGCTTTAATTTGATGTTTATTTTAAGAGGTAAGGCTTACCACAGTCCTCAAGGGGTGACTTAGTGGTGTAGGGTCCAGAATCTCACATTAAGGTTCTGGGTTCGAATCCAGAGGTGCACTTCTTGTAAGAGCCTGGGACAGCCAGTGATGTTACCTGCGCCGCGGCCCAAAATGGGTGGTTTGGTGGCGGGGTTTCCAACGTTTCCAAAAAAAAAAAAGGGTTACCACAACCCCTTTGATTAACTTGCTTTTATTATTTAGGAAATTTCTACAAATTCCTTGTAATTTTAAATTCAAGTATCATACAAATATATCCAAGAAGATATGTGAGATGTGAATCTATAGAATTTAACTTTCACGTGCTTGGAGTAATCAGGACTAAATAGAAACTAATTAATTTGCATGCATGAAGCATCGTGCCACATATATATTTATTCAAAACGTTGGAGAGATTTGATTAGTTTAATGGTGAAAGATTCTAAGAATGAAGAGTTGGTGGAGATGGAATCTAATTCCTTATCAATTTTCTGACACCATACGTACGGCGTTTTTTGCTCATTTTCTTGCCAAAAGCCACCTCACATTTATGCAGATAATTTAGTTGGAAAGGAAGCTAATTGCAGCTTTAGTAACACATTCACTTGTCCCCTTCCTCTCCAGTCTCTGCACTTTGTACATAAATGGGGCAACATGTGCAACTTTTTTATTGTTTTTTATTTTTTTAAACATAAATAATGGAATGATAAAAGTGTTAAGGTTGATTGTAGGTCCCAATAGAAGGATGATGCATCGAAACGATTCCACCTTTTTTTTTATTTTTATTTTATTATAGCCTTGTATATTGAGCTTCAAATTTATAACGTGGTTCCCACAATTGTAATGAGGCCCTTTTGTTTTTCTTTTTAGGCTGTAATTCAAGTGGCTGCGCTTAGGTTTTTGACATTAAAAGAGATCCTGTGTAACGAAGCTTTACTTCATAATTGCACATGGATCTGACAGAAGAATAAGATGCTATATAACATCAGCAACTGCTCATTGCTTATGGCTTACAGGACATAGGCTCCATAGAGGCCACAGGCATATGGCTCGATTTTTACTACATGATTCTAATGGTTTATTTATTTCCATTTCTTAGAATTTAGATTTGATCCATCAAAAGTTCATGGCTGGCTGAGAATTGTTCTGCAAATGGCCTTAGAATATAAGCCCATATCTTGGGGCCCGTTTTAGGCCCAGTTTCCAAAGGCCATTAATTTTAAACTTCAAGTTCATTATGGGTAATGAGATGTTTTAGGACTTTATTTCAATAATGTTTGGTGAGAGACATGGGTTCGAGTCCCCACAAAAATAGTGAGGATTCAAACCTTCCTCTCTATGAGGAAGAAGTTCTCCTATATGGGAGTTGATTCTCAAGCTGTGTCTTGGTTGATTTAGAATTTATAAGTTTCGAGTTAGTCTCGGTTGATTTCTGGGCAGTGCTATAATTATATGTATCTAGAATCCCAGTTGATAGCTGTACGAACCAAAAATGGGCCAAGGATAAAACCGTCTTTTACCTTAAAAACCCAAAATAGTATGCAGAGCCCAAAATGGTATGCAAAGCCCGAAAGTAAAGGCCAGACCCAAAAGATTTATGTATTATTGTATTACAATTAAGTCATAAGCCTAAAGACAAAAACCCCTAATTATATCAACTACTCTTCTTCTACTTTGCCCGACACAAAACCTATTCCCACCTGCCCAGACTTTTTATCAAATACACAAAGCATGTGGTGGGACTTACGCCAGCTGCCAAGGATGATAATCTTCATCTATAAATTGGAACGAAATTCGAGAGACAGGGCAGAGTTCAATTCTTTCTTACAAGTCTCTGCTCTCTGACACTAGCTCTCTTAGAGTACATCATCTCCTTAAACACTTATCACCGCCCTCACGGCTACCCAAAGAAATTAAGGTAACATAAAACCTTGCTTTCATATTTTACATATTTACTGATCATTTCATACTACTGACTTGGGCGTCGGAGTGTCCCCGGTACCTACCACACCGGTAGGCAGTCTACTCTCATTCATTATTCTTTGTTTTGCAGGATTGTTAGTGCCCCTATTTCCAAATTCTGATTGTGGACCTCGGCCGAAATCCATCATCCACAATTTGGCGCCCACCGTGGGGCCCTAGCAATAATTTGCAACGAAGATTTTGTATTCTACCAACAGTCACAGCTTAGTAATTCATGGCTTCAAGCAATGAACAGACAACCGATCCAATGGCATCACAACTGGCCACTCTACAAGAGAGATTAAAAGCTTGGAAGAGGAAAATTTAACCATTCGTAATTCCAACATGAACCTTCAGAAACAGTTGGAGTTAATTTCATCCCCATCTCGGCATCAGGATTATCTCAGATCAGCCCAATAACCGTATCACACCAGTTAATCTCTTGGGAGCATTTAACGAAACAACATATAACATTCCATCAAATGATGAGGACCAGAGGGACCTACCAAATTCTCCCATCAACCAAGCTCAACAAGTTGCCATCGCTATGAGAAGGGAAATGAAGGAATTTAAAGAAGCAATCATGTCAAGCCTACCAGGAGTGAAACTACCAATAAAGAAGAGCAGAGCTGGAACCATTTCTGACACCCCCTTCATGGAAAACATTACATCCATTGAGTTACCGCGGAAGTTCAGTCCACCCGACATGAAACTATATGATGGATCCACAGACCCAGACGACCATGTCATCCATTACAAGTACAAAATGATGTCAACTGGCTTAGCTCCTCTTCAATGGGAAGCAGGTATGTGCAGAGGATTTGGAGAAACTTTGGGAGGCCCTGCCCTTACGTGGTTCATCAATCTACCATACAGATCCATCAAGTCCTATCAACAGTTAGCAGACAAGTTTGTGGAGCATTTCGCCAGCTCTTGCAAACTTGAAAAAACTACTGACGACCTTAGTACCATCCAGCAACGGAGGGGTGAATCCTTGCGAAGCTACGTGGCCCGTTTCAACAAGGAGAGGATAACAATTCCAGATCTACATCAGCCGACAGTTGTGGAAGCTTTCAGAAACGGGTTACTTTGTGATAGCGGACTCTATAAAAAGTTAACTAAATTTCGATGCTACACAATGGACCAGGCCATGGCACGAGCTCAAGTCGAAATCAGATGGGAAGAAGACAAGAGGAATAAAAGGAAAGATAATTCCTCCAATGTGCAAAATGAGAGAACGCCTCATACTTCCAAACGACATAAAGAATTCGCAAGAATGACACCTAGGCATCATTCAGAGAAAAGGATTCACCCAAGGAAAGAACATCAGCCCCTCCGAAGGGACTTTGATCGAAGACCCCTGCCATACAAAACACAGGAAAGAGTTCAAGTAGAAAAGCCAAGACTCCCAGATTACAATTTTTCTATTTCTCCCAGGAGAATTAGTTTTGGTATTAAAAAAAATGGGAAATGAAGTAAGATGACCTCCACGCAGCAGAGAAAGCTTCAAAAAGAAAGACACAAGTAAATGGTGTGAATTCCATCGAGACTACGGCCATACGACGGCTGAATGTGTGGCATTAAGATTAGAAGTCCTCGAGCTGCTGAACAAGGGATTTCTAAGAGATTTACTTACAGAGAAAGGGAAAGCTACATTCGCTCAGAGAAGTGAGAGGGATGGACATGAAGAAGCACCAATTCCACCTCCACCAATCGACAACACAATGAATTTCATTTCAGGAGGATCGGAGATCAGTGGAGTTTCGTATTCAACGGCCAAACGACATGCCAGGGCTATCATGTCAAACATTCATCATTCCACAGTCTCTATGGAGAAAAAGTTTACAAATCTGATGATGAAATTTCCAGACGACAGCAATTCCGGAAGCATGAACCCTCATCATGATGCTTTAGTGATCTCCCTACAGGTGGCGAATTTTATGGTCAAACAGATTCTGGTAGATACGGGATCTTCAGCCAACATCATCTTTGCAACTGCCTTAGCGGATATGGGAGCTGAATTGGGGAAAGTTAACAAACGAACAACGGTGTTAATCGGATTCAGTGGTGAGCAGAAATTTACTTTGGGAGAAATAAGTCTTACAGTCTACGCATGAGGAATCAACCAAATGACTATTTTCCTAGTCTTGGATTGTCCTTCTGCCTACAACCTTATAATCGGTAGGCCATGGATTCATGAAATGAGGGCTGTGTCTTCCACTTATCATCAAACACTAAAGTTTCCAACAAAGTGGGGGGTCCAGGAAATAAGGGGTGATAGGATTACCTCAATAGGATGCTACCAGACGACAATGAAGCTAAGATCCATTCAGCATAGCAATTACAGAGCGGGCCTCATCCTTTGGAGCCTACACTCCCAAGTATTGAAGAACTGGACAAGGTCCAAATTCATCCAGAACATGCAGATCACAAAACTCAAATAGGAGCAAATCTGGATCCCAAGCTTCGAGCAGACTTGAGTGATTTTTTGCAAAAACAACACGACCGATTCGCATGGTCGCATGAAGACATGACAGGGATTGACCCTGGGTTGATCACCCATCAACTCCACATAGATCCAGACTACCCTCCCTCCTGTCCGGCAAAAAGAAGAAAGTTCGCCCCAGAAAGAAATCAGATCATTGATGAAGAAGTCCAGAAATTGTTACAAAATGGTGCCATTAAAGAAGTACAGTTCCCAGACTGGTTAGCCAATGTGGTGGTAGTAGAAAGAAAAATGGAAAATGGAGAGTTTGTATTGACTTCACAGACCTGAACAAAGCATGCCCGAAGGATCTTTCTTTCCCACTGCCACATATCGATCAAATGGTTGATGCTACAGCCGGGCATGAATTGTTGAGTTTCATGGATGCATATTCAGGGTACAACCAAATCCTTATGCATTCAGACGACCAAGAGAAGACAGCCTTTGTGACCAATAAAGGCATATTTTGTTACAAAGTGATGCCCTTCGGCCTCAAAAATGCGGGAGCTACGTATCAAAGAATGGTCAACAAGATGTTCTCTCAACAGATTGGGAAAATAATGGAAGTTTATGTAGACGACATGCTGGTGAAATCTTCAAGATCTGATCAACATCTACAGCACTTGGGAGAAGCATTCAACATAATGAATAAGTATGGGATGAAGTTGAATCCAACAAAATGTGCATTTGGAGTAGCCTCTGGGAAGTTCTTGGGATATGTTGTCACGCGACGAGGCATTGAAGCAAATCCTGATCAAATCAAATCCGTTCTTGAAATTCCCTCTCCTACCTGCCCAAAAGATGTTATGCGGCTAGCAGGAAGAATTGCAGCTTTAAACAGATTCATCTCCAAGTCCACAGACAAGAGTTTTATGTTCTTCTCAGCCATAAAGAAAGCAAAAAACTTTGAATGGACTCCAGCCTGTGAAGAAGCTCTCAAAGAACTCAAGCGATACTTAACGTCGCCACCATTGTTGTCAAAACCACTCGACAATGAAAGGCTTTTCCTTGTACTTAGGAGTCTCAGATCAAGCTGTGAGCGCTGTTTTGATCAGAGAATACAACAACACCCAACTTCCAGTCTACTACGTAAGCAAGGCATTGCTTGATGCGGAATCACGTTACTCACATTTGGAAAAACTAGTATTGGCCTTGGTAATGTCAGCAAGAAAGCTACGACCATACTTTCAGGGACACCCGATCACAGTTTATTCAGAGTATCCCCTAAGGAGCATTCTTCATAAGCCGGAGTTGTCTGGAAGATTAACGAAATGGGCGGTCGAATTGGGAGAACACGACATCACTTACCAGCCCAGGACAGCAATCAAATCTCAAGCGTTGGCTGATTTGTTGCTGACTTCAGTCTCAATCAGAAGGTTTCAATAGATGAGAAGTCAGTTCAATCCAGACCACATCACTTTGGAAGCTTGCAGTCGACGGTTCCAGCAATAAGAAAGGATGCGGTCTTGGGGTGGTGATCACTACTCCTGATGGAGATATACTACGTCAAGCAATCAAATGTGGATTCAGGGTTACAAACAATGAGGCAGAGTATGAGGCATTGATAGCAGGAATCAGTTTGGCTAAAGAACTTGGAGCAAGCAGAATAGAAGTGGTATCAGATTCTCAACTGATAGTCAACCAACTCCAAGGTTCATATCAAGCACGAGATCCTCAAATGTCATCTTACTTAATGAAAGTGAAAGAAATCCAATCGACATTTGAAGAATTTACAATAACCCAAGTTCCGAGAAGCGAGAATACTCAAGCAGACGCATTGGCTACCCTTGGATCGACGATGCATGGGGATAAACCACAATCCATTCCGGTAGTGTATTTGAATTGGCCAGCAATTTGGAAAGAGAGCAAGGAGATCACCACCATCACATCAAACGACTCATGGATGACGCCACTCATGAAATATTTGCAAGAAGGACTACTTCCAGAAGACAAAACTGAAGCAAGAAAGATTCAGAGACAGGCAGCAAGATTTACCATACTTCAACGGACAGTTGTTGAAAGAGGTCATTCTCTGGACCCTACTTAAAATGTCTTACTCATGATCAAGCACAGCATGTATTGTCAGAATTGCATGAAGGAGAATGTGGAAATCATTCTGGAGGACGTAGCCTCGCTTTACGCGCCCATTCGACTGGGTATTATTGGCCAACTATGAGAATTGATTCAGCTAATTATACGAAGAAATGCGAGAAATGTCAAAGGTTCGCCCCGATTTCACATCTCCCTCCTGAGAAATTAAATCCCACTCTCTCCCCGTGGCCATTCATGAAATGGGGAATGGATATTGTGGGGAAGCTACCAACCGCCCCTGGACAACGAGTCTACATGCTGGCGTAAAGGATTATTTTTCAAAGTGGATTGAGGCAGACTCTTTCGCCAAGATACGAGATAGAGAAGTTCAATCATTTGTCTGGAAGAACATCATATGTCGATTCGGAGTTCCCAAAGAGATTGTGACTGATAATGGTTCACAATTTATCAGCAATCACTTCCAAGACTTCTGCAAAAATTGGAGGATCAAATTAAGTTTTTCAACCCCTCGATTCCCACAAGCAAATGGTCAAGCCGAGTCTTCCAACAAGACAATTTTAAATACTCTGAAGAAAAGATTAGAAAAAGCAAAGGAGCCTGGGCGGATGAACTACCAGGAGTCTTATGGTCCTATAGGACGACTATCCGTTCCTCCACAGGAGAAACTCCGTTCTCTCTTGCATTTGGGACAGAAGCTGTGATACCAACTGAAGAAACCATACCATCTCCCCGTTACCAATGGCTCAACGATGATACGAATCAACAACTAATGAATTTTAAACTGGAAACAAAGAATTGAAGATCCATTGAGCGGATCGTGACAGATCCATTCGACTAGCGCGCATCAAAAGAATAGTACAACAAAAATGTGAACAAACACAAAAGAATAGGTTACGAAGAGTTTCAAAATACAAAAGAAGTTGGAGATGGAAAGTTGGGGCCAAATTGGGAAGGGCCATACATCATCACAAGAGTTGTTGGACATGGAGCCTACAAATTACGAACAACTGAGGGGAGACAAATTCACAATAGTTGGAATGCAATTCACCTTAAGCTTTTACCGGTAATTTATGCGTGCATTTATTTATATTTGAGGGTTCAAAGTGATTTTCTACTTTATGTATTGCGATTCGACTTTAATGACAATTCTCATTTGAAATATCATCCCAAAAATATCATTAAGTCATTAAAATTGTTCTACAAAGGCGATAAATTAAAATTAAAATTACAAAGAGATTCAAATTTCCGGAGCAGCTTCTTCCGGAATACGTTCAGCAACAACTTCAGGTGCATGAATTTCTTGAACTTGACCAGTCGGCTCAATTTCCATTCGTCTAAGTTCTTCATTCTTCTTGTCCATCTCTTGAACTTCAGCCGCTTCCTTGCCGTCAATTATTTCTTTCTCAGCCATTTTAGAGTCAACCTCTTCACCTTTCTCTTCCTCATCACCCTCGTTGGAAGAAGAAATTCCTGCCAGTAATCGGTCATACTCTTGAATCCATTTCTCTGGTTCCCAAGCTGCTGTATTCCTTCAAGGAAATCCTTCATCAGATTACTTCGTTCTTTCATCATTGATTCGAGAGCAATCCCTTCAAGATTCTCAAGTAACTCATCATTCTCCTTCTTTACATTTTCAAACGCATCCTTATAACCTTCTATTGTAACCTCAGAAGTTTCCTTTTCCATCTGAAGAGTAGCCTTCACTTCCTTCAACTCCTTTTCCAATTCTGCATTCCTTTTTCCAAGCGACTTCATTTGGACCATTTCCTTTTTCATTGCTGCGAATGATTTTTCCATTTCTCTCTGCTTCCTGAGATTCGATTCGACATACCGTTGCATGTGTAAGCTACACTCCATTGCCTGGAAAAAACACTTGATTAGAATCCATTCTACAAATTATAATGAAAAAATTTTTATTTACTTTCTTACTTGGTAATTTAAAGCCGCAGCCTTTTTCATTGACTCGACGGGGCCAATCTTGGATAGCCTTTGTTCATCCTCTTCCAGTAGAAGCTTCTTGATAAAAGGGTCAATGCTTGATGGGTCAGAAATTACAGTCGACCCTGATGGAATCCTGACAATTATATTGTCAATGTCTTCAATTTCATCCGCTTTCCTCTTCCCCCCTTTGACAATGATTTCAGTCGACTTCCCTTTAGTCTTTGGAGTTCCAGTCGACACAACTTGTTGTGGTTCTGGAACCTCCACTTCTGGCTCCTTTATCCTAAGCTTCCTAGCCTTCTTTCGGCTTTTTAATTCATCAATTGAAGCTACCTTTATTTGCCTCGACATCATATCCTATGCGCATAAAATTTCTTTTGGAGTTAAAGTCTTTATAAACAACACCTTCCGTATAAAGCTCGAATCGACCGAGTACATAGATGACTTCCAATACGTGTTTAGAAAGTGCCAAAGGGGTAGATGTACCTTCTGATTCGAAGATTTCTTTCCACACTAATGTTGCTCTTAATCTCTGCTCTACCAAGATTATTCTCCAATCTCTTTGTTCGACGGGAAGGTCAAGAAGAGCTTTAGTATTGGATAAAATTTGAGGTGTTTTGTCGAATAAACTGTTTCGAAATGGACCTGCATAACAAACAATCCACACATTAACATCAAACGACAACAACATTGATAAATTATCAATAAATTGAAGGAACTGATACTCACTAAATACACTCCAATATTCTGAAATACGACCCATTCCAGTCGACCCAAAGATACCCTCATTCCTCACAAAGAAATAATCCGACTGCCAATTACCCATATCGTTCGTTGGAAGCCCCATAACTATTTGTTCCCTCTTACGACGAAGATACAAAGTATATCTCCCTTTTTCAGTTAAGTGCTCCTTGAGGTAGTATGAGTATACAACGTCCTTCACCTCAAAAAATAACCCTTGTTCGAATGCTAAGCATTCAATCGACAATAAAATCCTCCAAGCATTCGGCATAAGTTGTGAAGGAGCGATCCCATAATGATCCAAACTTCCCAAGCTAACCTCGGAATGGGGAATCTAAGTCCATTAGAAAATGGTACTACATAAAATCCAATCCACCCGGGAATTTTATAGTCGATTCTTTCAGTCGGCAAGGGCACCCTCAACTCCATTGATCTAGGAAATCTGTACTTACTCCTAATTTCCATCAACAAACTAGCCGTCATTCGACTAGCTGGGTTCTTGGTTAGCAAGTTGGTCGGCTCACTTGTGCTCACCGCTCCACTAAACTCCTCAACTGCTGCCAATGATCTAATAGGAATCGCATGCACGGGAATTTCACGCGACAAAATGGTAACAGGTCCCTCCTCGGATAAATCTTGACACGACCAGTCCCTTAATGATTTTTCTTCTGTTGATTCACTCGATGATACTCCTACGAATTTATCAATCTGTTCGCCTAAACTTTCTAAAGATTCTCCACTCGACATATTCTACTCGACGAGTCTACAAACAAATAATTTCTAAGATTTGGGTTTCTTAAAGATCAAATCCTACTCCCCTCTCCAAACACAAATCCACCAAATAACGTATGATTCAAAAGATCAAACAACCTAATTTAGCTAAGAACAGTTTGTAGCTACTCTATGAATATTCAAAGGAAAAGAAGAACGCGAAGAGAGTTTTGAAGAATACCTTGGAGCCTTGAAGTTTTCTCTCCCAAATCGTTGATCTTGTGAATGAAACAAATGAACCCATCAAGCCACTCTTATACTACTTCTTTTTGGCGGTTCATTTCCCGCCAAAAGACTCCTCGTTATTCGCGTTAGGTTTTACTTTGTTAAACGACACGTGGAAGATCTAGGAAATATAAAATATTTCGTCGAAAAGAATGGTGAATTCTGGATTATCACAACTTGACACAACTTGCTCTCAGCAACAAAATTCTCTTCACAACTGCCTTCACCATTTGACACGACATCATTAGATATGAAGGTCGCTTTCATTCAAGAAATTAATTGGGCAAACCCCGGTGCATGCCTTATAATCACTCGACACATGATAAAATATTGAATAGATTGTGCATTCGACACATTTCAAGTTGAACTCCTGAACCTATATTCGATTCAGTCGACTAAGGGACATTCCCCATGACTCTTGTCGAGTCAAGTTGAACTCCTGAACATACATTTGGTTCAGTCGACTAAGGGACATTCCTCATGACTCTTGTCGAGTCAAGTTGAACTCCTGAACCTACATTTGGTTCAGTCGACTAAGGGACATTCCCCATGACTCTTGAGGAGTCAAGTTGAACTCCTGAACCTACATTTGGTTCAGTCGACTAAGGGACATTCCCCATGACTCTAGTCGAGTCAAGTTTAACTCATGAACCTACATTTGGTTCAGTCGACTAAGGGACATTCCCCATGACTCTAGTCGAGTCAAGTTGAACTCCTGAACCTACATTTGGTTCAGTCGACTAAGAGACATTCCCCATGACTCTTGTCGAGTCAAGTTGAACTCCTGAACCTACAATTGGTTCAGTCGACTAATGGACATTCCCCATGACTCTTGTCGAGTCAAGTTGAACTCCTGAACCTACATTTGGTTCAGTCGACTAAGGGACATTCCCCATGACTCTTGTCGAGTTAAGTTGAACTCATGAACCTATATTCGGTTCAGTCGACTAAGGGACATTCCCCATGACTCTTGTCGAGTCAAGTTGAACTCCTGAACCTACATTTGATTCAGTCGACTAATGGACATTCCCCATGACTCTTGTCGAGTCAAGTTAAACTCTTGAACCTACATTTGGTTCAGTCGACTAAGGGATATTCCCCATGACTCTTGTCGAGTCAAGTTGAACTCCTGAACCTATATTCGGTTCAGTCGACTAAGAGACATTCCCATGACTCTTGTCGAGTCAAGTTGAACTCCTGAACCTACATTTGGTTCAGTCGACTAAGGGACTTTCCCCATGACTGTTGTCGAGTCAAGTGGAACTCCTAAACCTACATTCGGTTCAGTTGACCAGAGAATGTTCCTCATTACTTATGTCGAGTCAATTGTATCCATGGATCTTCAAAATGATCAGACGACCAGGAACCGATTCCCATAAGTCAAGTCAAATCAAAAGGACTAAGACTTCATCTGCCCAGATGATACATGCGATATATTCCAAAAAACCTACATTTTGCACATATTCTTATAAACCATTCGACAGAAGGTGATACATTCTTATCACATGCTTTTTGTGATTAGTATCATACGGCACAAATGTATATACTCTCTAAGACAAAACTTTTTGACTTAGAGAGTAAGGGACAAACTGTACGAACCAAAAATGGGCCAAGGATAAAACCGTCTTTTACCTTAAAAACCCAAAATAGTATGCAGAGCCCAAAATGGTATGCAAAGCCCGAAAGTAAAGGCCAGACCCAAAAGATTTATGTATTATTGTATTACAATTAAGTCATAAGCCTAAAGACAAAAACCCCTAATTATATCAACTATTATTCTTCTACTTTGCCCGACACAAAACCTATTCCCACCTGCCCAGACTTTTTATCAAATACACAAAGCACGTGGTGGGACTTACGCCAGCTGCCAAGGATGATAATCTTCATCTATAAATTGGAACGAAATTCGAGAGACAGAGCAGAGTTCAACTTCTTTCTTACAAGTCTCTGCTCTCTGACACTAGCTCTCTTAGAGTACATCATCTCCTTAAACACTTATCACCGCCCTCACGGCTACCCAAAGAAATTAAGGTAACATAAAACCTTGCTTTCATATTTTACATATTTACTGATCATTTCATACTACTGACTTGGGCGTCGGAGTGTCCCCGGTACCTACCACACCGGTAGGCAGTCTACTCCCATTCATTATTCTTTGTTTTGCAGGATTGTTAGTGCCCCTATTTCCGAATTCTGATTGTGGACCTCGGCCGAAATCCAGCATCCACAATAGCATATTGTAATATATGTAGTTTGTAATAATTCAAAAAAAAAAAATCAAGTTCATCCTGCAATAGCCAAATTAAGCTGAAGTAAATTAGAGATCTAGTGCTTGTTTGTTATTACTAAAGAGGCCTTTGTCTAACATTTTTAGTTTTTGTGCTAAAATGCAAACGCATAAAACTTGTTTGGTACTAGAACGTCATATCCGCGTTTATGAACATGTTTTCTATTTTCTATATTAGAAGAAAAATGCTAATAATACGTAGGTTGACAGAAAATAATTATATTTCGGTGTTGGTTTATTTTATTTTCAGAAAAAAAAATTCCGATTTACATTTTTGTTTTAATCGATATTTAAGATTAAATTGAGTTGATACTGAATATATAATAAACCATATTATGATTTATTTTATGTGTGTTCCTCATGAGTGAAATTACATACAAGTAAGTACAACAATCAATCTCTATATTCCCATGAGGGGGTGAATTGAGTTATTGTCTAATGATGTGGAAATAAAAATCTTTACCGATTTAAGATTATGTTGATTTTCTCTATCTCAATGTATTGCCTATATGCAAGTTTCTAAATAATAATAAACACATAAATAATCAAACTTGCAATAAGTAAAGAGTTTAAGGGTTAGGAAAATGACATCGTGATATATAGTGGTCCGGCCAATAATGCCTACGTCTACTCCCTCAAGCCGCGCTTGAAGATTTCCACTATCAATCGAGTTTATGTGGCTCACCCGCAACCAAGAATTTAAGCGTCTAGATTCACTCCAAACCTTTACACTTTGAGTTTTAGATAAAGACTCACTCAAAAACCTCAATTATGAGTTTTGGTCGTAGGCTCACTCAACAACATTTACAATATGAGTTTTAAATAGAGGCTCACTCACAAACCTATCACACGTTGTTGATGGTGTTTTCAGGACCTATGTTATTTACAGAGTATGACAAGGGTAAAAAGGGTAATTCTCTCCTCGGTCGAATTACGTTCCGCCGACCCGACCACAACAGATGAAGACCGACCACTTTGGTTCGGATGACCGAGCACTACAAAGTCGGCAGAAACACTCTCAGCATAAAAGACTATCGTGACCGACCTCATGAAGACCGACCATACCGGCGAGATATGCTCAAGATGACGACACCATATTCTTGCGGATAAGATAAACAAATTATCCTACTCTCACAAGGAGATGGAGTCAGAATCCAAAAAGGAATAAGAAAAGAGAAGACTGAGTTCAACTAGGATATCTTATGCAAATAGGAGTCTGATTTCTGTATTATTATAAATATGAGGGCAGAGTATGTGTAAAAGGGATCATAAAAAAACAGAGTGATCAGAATCATCAAGCTCTGACTTGTAAACACAAGGCAGAACCGAGAAGAGTATTTGAGTAATAAAAAGTATTATATTGTTTGTGCCCGTGGACGTAGGTCGGATCAAGATCCGCCGAACCACGTTAAATCTCCTTGTCCATTGGTGTGTTTTTCTGTCTTTTGCTAAATTTGCCTTTGGTCCCCCATAACCAAACAAATTCACCGTTGAAGGAGGATTCCCTCGGAGGTGATATTCCCGTATTACCCTGAGACCAAAATCCACCGTCAACAGTTGGCGCCGTCTGTGGGGATCTCAACAAAAAGCAATTCGCGTAGTGAGACAATGGCGGAAGGCGGAAACCACCAATCATCAAGGAAATCGACAGTAGATTGGATGGAGAAGATCGAGGAGAACCTTAGAAAGAAAGGGAGGAAAACCAAACTCTGCTAAAAACCATAGTAGACCGGTTAGAAAAGATAGAAGGAGCGCACGACGGAAAATTCGAGGCCGGGACTAGCCGACGAAGGAACGAAATAGCATAAGGAAAGATAATTATCGATACAAGTGAGGACGACAGACCCCGGAGGAGGGATCCCTACAGGGTAAGATCCGTAGTGGTGCAGAGAGATTCCCAGACCGATGACACATGGGAGGAAGAGGATGACAAATCGTCACCAGACTCCTCATATGATAGCCCTCACAGCACCCGGAAGTTTCCGGTAGACTAGTAAAGTGGTCGGTAGAATTAAGTGAACACGACATCACCTACCTCCCGAGAGCAGCAGTGAAGGGACAAGCCTTAGCGGATTTTGTCGCCAAATGTACCGACCCCCAAACCCTGGCTATAGAAGAGGACAAATGGGAAATGTCTGTAGACGGTTCGGCTAGCACCCAAGGCAACGGCGCGGGATTCATCCTAAAAAGCAACAAAGGAGAAGAAATTCTACTCGCCCTGAAATTCGCTTTCATAGCAACCAACAATGAAGCAGAATATGAAGCAATACTGGGCAGTTTGAGACTATGCACGGTGCTAGGGATCCAAAACGTGGTGGTAAGGAGTGACTCACAGTTAGCCATTCAGCAACTAAAAGGAGCATTTCAAGCGAAAGAGCCTAGTATGATGGCCTATCTGACCGAAGTACGAAAGTTAACAGGGAAGATGGGGGGACGTACGCTTCGAACAAATCCCCCGAGAAGACAATTGTGAGGCAGACTCCCTGGCACGGCTCGCCTCTTCAACAAAAGCCGAGCACCCCAGGATAATCCCTCTGATATACGTCCGGGAAAGGAGCGTAGGGGAATCTAAAGTAGAAGTTCTAGATAAAGAAAGCAAAACCTCATGGATACAGCCCATCAGAAAATATCTGGAGACAGGAGAAACAAGAGAGGACAAAACGGAGGCCAGGAAGCTAAGATACAAGAGCACCAAATTCTTCCTAATCAACGGGGTACTTTACCGAAGGGGTTACTCATTCCCCCTCTTAAGATGTCTTGCAGAAGAAGAGGCAAATTATGTGCTCAGGGAGATACATACAGGCATCTGCGGGAGCCACGCCGGAGGTCGCTCAATTGCTTTCAAAGCCTTAAGACAAGGCTTCTACTGGCCGACCATGCACCAGGACGGCATAGAAGTGGCCCGCAAGTGCGAAAGATGTCAGAAAAACGCAAATCTCCACCACCAACCAGCCGAACAGTTAACCACGCTGCTCAGTCCCTGGCCGTTCGCCCAGTGGGGACTAGACATCATTGGGCCAATGCCACAAGGGAAAGGGCAGGCAAAATATGTCATCGTGGCCATAGACTATTTCACCAAATGGGTGGAGGCAGAGCCATTATCCACCATAACGGAGAAAAAAGCCACTGAATTCTTGAGGAAAAATATCGTCTGCCGATTCGGGATTCCCCGAGCCATCATCACTGATAACGGGAAGCAGTTTGACAGCAAAGGTTTCAGAAAACTCTGCGAGGACCTCCAGATTGCCCTAAGATTCGCCACACCAGCCCATCCCAAATCAAACGGCCAAGTCGAGGCAACAAACAAAACCATCAAGGCTAACCTGAAAGCTCGGCTTGGATCCAGCAAAGGCCTATGGGTCGAGGAACTACCAGAAGTACTATGGGCGCACCGGACAACCTATAAAGACTCCACGGGAGAAACCCCGTTCTCCTTAGTATACGGATATGAAGCTGTCATCCCGGCAGAGATCGGGGTGACCTCCCACAGGGTTCAGCACTACGAGAGTAAACAGAATGAAGGACTTATCAGAAACCACATCGACCTGATCGAAGAGAAGAGAGAGAGGTCGGCCATAAAAACAACAATCTACCAACAAAGGATGGCCCGCTTCTACAATAAACGAATTCGGACACGCACCTTCATCCCGGGCGACCTGGTGCTAAGAAAGGTCACCCTAAATACTCGAAAGCCAGAGGAGGGCTCCATGGGCGCCAAGTGGGAAGGACCCTACAAGGTGGTAAAAGTGGTGAAGCCAGGAGTGTACATCCTAGAGCGTCTTGACGGCACAAGATTAAAAAAGCCATGGAACGCCGAAATGTTGAGGAAATACTTCCAGTGAACTTTCCCTTC
>SKCR01021578.1:0-17975 GCA_019454045.1 Zanthoxylum bungeanum | reverse complement strand
TGGGCCCGCACAGAGGTTTGATCAGTTAGCACTGTTGGATGAGAAGAGAACGAAGTCTTGTATCATGCTGCAGTTGTATCAGAAGAGACTAGCTCGGGCATTCAAACAAAAAAGTACGCCCCACCAAGATCAGGAAAGGGTGATTTGGTTGGTACTTAAGCAGTCGAGGCCGTCGACTACAGATCCGAGAGGAAAATTCCGACCTAATTGGGAAGGACCTTACATAGTGCAGAAGGTAATGGGGAAATGGAGCAGCAGTAAAGCTGTCAGACTTTGAAGGAAACGAGTTCACCGAGACGATCAACGTAGACAGATTGAAGCAAGTACTTTGCCTGAGGGAGAGAAGACTGAGCAGTCGCCACAAGGATCGACAGAAGATCTACCCAACGGAATAGGAAAATCATTCATGCATACACGTAACGTTGCATTCTCTTTGTGTTTGTTTCTGTTGTGTGTTCGCAGGTTCAAAGAAAGAAACGAGAGCGGCAGGAATGAGCCAAGCAACGTCAACGCAATTTCACTTTTTGGGCGAGTCCCAAGGGGCGAGGCCCACATCAGCTTGGGGGCGAGGCCCATATCATGTCATCTCCAGGTACGGAGACACATCATCGGTTCGAGGGCGAGGTCCCTATAGTCAGCGGTGTTGGGTCGATGTGCCCCCGTTGTCAGTTGTAGTTCCGGGTCGAGGTGCCCAGGGTCGAGGTGCCCACTACATCATCAGTTCAGTCGAGGGCGAGGTCCTTATAGTCAGCGGTGTTGGGTCGAGGAGCCCAGGGTCGAGGTGCCCCCGTTGTCGGTTGTAGTTCCGGGTCGAGGTGCCCAGGGTCGAGGTGCCCACTACATCATCAGTTCGAGGGCGAAGGTCCTATAGTCAGCGGTGTTGGGTCGAGGTGCCCAGGGTCGAGGTTTGCCCCCGTTGTCGGTTGTAGTTCCGGGTCGAGGTTGCCCAGGGTCGAGGTGCCACTACATCATCAGTTCGAGGGCGAGGTCCCTATAGTCAGCGGTGTTGGGTCGAGGTGCCCAGGGTCGAGGTGCCCCCGTTGTCAGTTGTAGTTCCGGGTCGAGGTGCCCAGGGTCGAGGTGCCCACTACATCATCAATCAAGGGCGAGGGTCCCTATAGTCAGCGGTGTTGGGTCGAGGTGCCCAGGGACGAGGTGCCCCCGTTGTCAGTTGCAATTATTGGGACGCGTCCCAGGATCGAGGTCCGCTGCAGCAGTATCAACTCAACTCGAGGGGCGGCAGCCGAGCCAGATAAGTAAAAATGCATTGCATAACTTTGATAGGATTGTTCAAAAGTCACACACTGCACAAGTCCCATCAAAAGGGGGGGCGACTGTAGGCATTGCATTTTCGCATGTGAAAACCGATGATGAGTCTCAATTGGAGGCACTACCTTTTTAGCTAAGGATATTGCGGGAAACGGAGGTCGGAAGGGGAAATTCGGAATAAGTATGTCATCAAGTTCATTCCACAAGTTCACTGTCTTCGTTGGTGCTGCGTTCGTTACTTCGTTCGAACCTCGTGCAGATTACGGACGTTCTTGCCACGCTCACTTGGCGTTCGAACGGAGCCGGTATTCTGGTTTTGCTGCTAGCCTCGCACCCCAGCCATTTAGCCCCCCAAAGCCAAAAACACATCCCAAATTAAATAATTATTAATCAAATTAAAACATTAACTAAATGAAATATTAATTAAATGAATAAAGAATTAAATCATTTACCAAATTAAATAAAACATAAAATAAAATCATGCCTAACTTAGGCAAATTAAATATATTATATACTAAAACTAAAAGAAGATACCCTAATTAAAAATCAATCCTAACCAATTAAAGCCAATCATATATTTGACTTCCTAATCTAATAAGATAATACCAAATCTAAAATATTTGTATTTCTAAACCAACTCAAATTAAATATTACAACTTCCTAACTTAAAAATCTTTTGTCCCCCCTCAATCTTGTGTATACCTTTCTCATCTCTCCTAATTTGGAAGCAAATCTCTTCCTTGTGAGACAAGGTGAAGCCCTATCCCTTCTCTATATAAACAACCCCTAACCTAGCCATCCCTCCTCTCGAATCTCTCTAGACTCTCTAACACACACCCAAGACAAAAAAAAAAAAACACTTGACATATACACAGAAAAGAGAACAAAGAGCCCCAACCATCTCCTCCATAGTCGGATCCACCACAAGAAATTACCCCCACATAACCGCAAAACAGTACCAAAACAACCCCTGACCACCACCGAAAATCAGCCCCATTAAACCTCCACACATCACCGAAAATCACACCAAACACAGCAGCTTAAACAACTCCTAAAACAGTCCCTCTAAAACCCCTTAAAACAGTAACATAAACTACACTTATAATCCTTGAAATAACCACACAAAACCACACCAAAAAGAATAAAACAGTCCACAAACAGTAAGCAGAGGACACAGAGGAAGCGGCAGCAAAACCACAAGGAAACAGCAGCAAAACGGAGTCGGAACGGAACAGTAGCTGAGTGGGCCGAACAGCGAAGGAAGAGGCAAACCAGTGAACCAGAAAAGTTGCGGAGCTTTACCCCCTTTCGATCTTCGTGGAAAGGCGAGTCCGAGAGACAGTTTAAAAGGTTAGACCTGAGGGTATCTTTCACACTTATTCTTATTTAATTTCTGGTATTTATTTTGATTATATTTTCTGTATTTGTGGCATTTGTTGTGTGTATGATGTGTGTTGAAGGGTTAAAATCCTTCACCACGATGCTCTGCCGCACCGATTGATTGATGTGTGTTCGGTTGAATGCGAAATACGTTCAATCGGACATACTTAGTTTGATATGATTGTCTTTATTTTCGTATGCATGATTCAACCGAGCGCATGGGCTTAGTAAGTGCGATGTGAGATCCCCTATGGGGAGGGGCTAAAGCCCTTTACCACGAGGCTTTGCCGCGCCGGTTGATGTGTGTTCGGTTGGATACAAGATACGTTCAATCGGGCCACTATGTTTAATATTATTGCTTTCATTCTATGTATGCATGATTCAGTCGAGCGCATGGGCTTAGTATGTTGGTCTAAAGGTCCTCTCTTTGAGAGATCAAGAGCCCCAAAAGGCCACCTTTACGGCAGTACTTCGCCGCGCCCCCTTTATTTTGTCGTTTATGTATTGCGTCCCATTTCATGCATCAGGTCTGTTCCCGTTCGAACGCGTTTACGAACGCAACTCGAACGCGCATGTATTTTGCCTTGTCATTCATCAGGCCTTACTTATGTTCGAACGCGTTCGCGAACGCCATACGAACGTGAGCATTCTGTTTCATTTCCGTTCGAACGCGTTCACAAACGCTACACGAACGTGAGTATTCTGTTTCATTTCCGTTCGAACGCGTTAACAAACGCCTTACGAACGAGAGCATTCTTTTTCATTCTGTTCGAACGTGTTATGAAACGCCATACGAACGCGAAACCTTCTGTTTACCGTTCGAACTCGTTTACGAACGCTACACGAACGCGACCCACTGAACTGAGTCCTCTTCATTAGATTTCATGCATAGTTTTCCTAGTAGCTATCCCCACATGTATGAATACAAATATATAATGTATTACAATCCATAGCTTATGTTGAGTATTATTTCTTGCGGTATATCGGATGGAAACCCAGACGTAAATTCCGTAGCCGATTCCGAATGGACGGTAGTGCGGTCTGTACTTGGGATACAATTCCACGTACCACTTGGAAAAGTGCCCATATGTGTACTTGTATGGTTAATATGTGTGCTTGTGTTTTCCTGAATGTAATATGCAAATGAAGTTGTATGTTTGTTGCTATTTTGATATATGTTAAGCATGCAATTTTAAATGTGAGATATATGTGAAATGTGTGCATAAGTTTTGTTTTGCATGTGAGAATTTAGAAGCATGATACTCTTGGAAATAAGTGTTATTTAAGCTTGATTAAATTATTACATAAATCCTTTCATTACAAGTGACATAAGTAAGGGACCATTCCGAACCCAACGGTTTGAGGTCTTCCCTTGCGAGGGGTGAGTGCGGCCTTAAACCTTTGTTCCGGTTCACACCGGGTGGCGACTCCATGTTATCTAGTACTTCCCAACTAGTGCCGCGAGCCTAGAACGGCGTCGCCCAGGTCGGCGTCGCCCAGGTCCTGTTGTCTACAGTGAGGATTACATGTTTCTGTCTCAACGATTGTTAAATATTTTCATGATTTCTAAATTATCGATACATTTCCATTGAGACGCTCGATTGATGATATGTTTTCGTCCCGATGCTTGTTGCATGTTTTTATGACTTATCATCATGTTTCCGTCGGGGTGCTTGTTTAGGGTATCAACCATAAAAAATGGATCGACCCACTATCTTGTCGACAATAGCTTGATTCGTTCTTCGCTCGCTCGGTCTTTGCATGCGACTTGGGCGTTGAATGCTTGATATGTTTTCGACTGTGACATGTATGAAATATGATATATATATTTCGAGTTTTAAAGTTGTTTTGAATGAACCTTTGCATATGATGAGTTTTATCTATTTGGTATATACTCACTAAGTCCAGAAGACTCACCCCCTCCAGTTTTCTAATGTTTTGTAGGTCTCTCCCATTCTTTTAATATTGTCTATCACTTTTGATAAAGATGGTGTGTTGGATGCTGGGTATTGCTTTGCAAGTCACATATGAGATTTTATATTGGATCTTGTATTGAATTATGTTGTGTTGTATCTAATGGGAAATCGTATTGAGGTATAATGACTTTTAGTAATGGATTCTAAAACACATGGTTATATTTATTTGGATAATGTATGTGAGCACATAACTCTTTCCGCATTTTTGCATTTGATAAGATTGTTATTTACATAGATAACATGCATAGTAGATGTATAGGTCAGGTCGAAATTTAGTCTGGTTTATGGAGGTTGGATGGACGGCCTTCTACCGATAACATCCCAAATATCTCGGGGTGTTACAATTATTATTAAATTAAAAAAAAAAAAAAAAAATATATATATATATATAATATATATTATAATAAAAAAACATATAATAATCTCTCATTAAAAAAAAACATACATGACATTTAATCTCTACAATCAACCTCTATAATAATTTTTTTATTATATATATATATATATATATAAGTTTAACATTTTTAGTCTCTCATCATGTCACATGGCGACTCACTATTAAATTATAAATTTAAATTAATAAATATATTAAATAAAAACCTATTACAATAAAAATACATATTATAATTTTATAAGAACTCTATTATAATAGGAAAATATATTATAATATCATATTAAAATTAGAAATATTATTAAATTATAAAATTAAATTAATAAATCTAAAAATAAGAACCTTATTATAACAAGAAAACATATTATACTATCATATTAAAATAAGAAATACTATTAAATTATAAAATTAAATTAATAAATCTATTAAAAAAAACCTATTGCAATAAAAATATATATTATACTTTTATAAGAACTATATTATAATAAGAAAACATATTATATTATCCTATTAAAATAAGAAATACTACTAGGTTATAAAATTAAATTAATAAATCTAAAAAAATCTTATTATAACCAAAAAACATATTATATATTCGATAACTTTTTGAATAATATCACATATAATCTGGATTTATAAATATAAATGTGTGTGTATAACTTAAATATTTTACAACTTTCTCACCGTGCCATATGATATCTAATCTTCATAATTATTATTTTTAATTAAATTATAAAATTAAAATATCCATAAAATTATTTTCATTATTAAATTATAAAATTAAAATAATAAATTATTAAAATATGAAACCTATTACAATATAAAAATATAATCTCATAATAAAATAATATTATAATTATTATAATTTTTAATTAAAATAATAAATAATTAAATTAAGAAACATATTATAATAAGAATACATATTATAATATCTCATTAAAATAAAAATATACGTGGTACCTAATCTCTATAATTAATTTACAAAATTTAAATAATAAATTATTAGAATAAGAAACTTATTATAATATTAAAACAAAATCTTATATTTATTATTAAATTATAAAATTAAAATATCCTCAAAATATTTTTTTATTATTAAATTATAAAATTAAAATAAGAAAATCATTACAATATAAAAACATAACCTCCTCTTAAGAAAAGAAACTTATTAATTTAATTAATTAATATTGTAATTAGTATTTTTAAATTATAAAATTAAAATGATAAACTATTAAAATAAGAAAAAAAAATAATAATCTTCCATTAAAATTGATAAAACATGTGTGAAACCTAATATATAATTAGTTTTTTTTTATTAAATTATAAATTAAAATAATAAATTATTAAAAATAAGAAATCTATTGTAATATTAAAACAAAATCTCATATTTATTATCAAATTATAAAATTAAAATAAGAAATTTATTACAATATTAAAACAAAATCTCATATTTATTATTAAATTATAAAATTAAGATAGATCTATAATTGATTTTTTATTATTGAATTATTAAATTAAAATAATAAATTATTAAAATAAGAGACATATTACAATATAAAACATTATTTCTTATTAAAATAAGAAAACTAAATAGCAGCCGTTCACAGAAACTAACAATTTTTGTTTATTTTGGGTCTATTGTTGATTGTTATTTGTTATTTTACTTTCAACTATTTCTATAAGTTTTTTCATGATTTTTTTATATTTGTCGTTCTTCAGGATGCAGACTTTAACCATTAGTTCTTGTATAGTTAATCTGGACTTTAAAATATTTTTATAATTTTTATGATTTTTTTTATTATTTATTATGCTTCAGCAGACTTTAACTATTGATTATTGTAAAGTGGATATGGATTGATCAAGATTTGAAGTTAGATAAGAAAATTTAGGCTTAAATTAAATAAATTTCATTGAATTAATCTGAAAGAAAATCAAGCATTTTAAAAGTTATTTATAATTATGAATATGATATCAAATGAGAGATAAAAAGAATATAGAAACTGTAATGTGAATAAAAAATATTATGACAATTACGATACACACATATTAAATGTAAATAAATCAAATGTCTCATTTATATTATAAATTCGATGAGATTCGAAAAATTTATAAGATTAATAACTAAAATAACATTGTGTTTCTTTTATGATATGAAATTATATTTAAAGATATGCTTAACTCGCATAAAATATGGGCCATAAGCTAGTTATTATAAATGGTGGTGTGAAGCTCAAGATCTCACATTGAGGTCATGAGTTCGAATCTATAAAGTGTGTTTCTTGTAAGAACTTGGGATAGCCGGAGGTTTTACTTGCTCCGTTTAAGCCTATAATGGGTGCTTTGGCGGCGGAGTTTCCAAAGATTTTAAATAATAATAATAATGACGTACCTAGAAATTTAATTTAGAGGGGGCTTAGTATTTAGTACAAATATTGTTAAAAAAAATTCAATAAACAATGATAGTAGGTCAATAGTAGGGATGGCAACAGGCAGGGTTTTGATATGCCCGGCCCGAGCCCGAAAAAAAAAAAATAGGCCCGGGCTATCATCGGGCCGGCTCGAGCCTGATTTTTTATTATAAAAATAAAAAATTTATTATATAAATATATATATTTTATAAAAAAATATATTTAATTATTTATTTTTAAGCCCGGGCCTGGCCCAAGCTTTTTTCACCCCGGGCCGCATGTATAGTCAATAGTATAGTGTCAAAGATAATTAGGGACCAAAGATTTAGGATGATTTGAAATCAATTTTTTTTAATCCCAATTAGGGCAACAAAAATGACTTGCTATCAAAACACTACCCTAAATAAATAAAAATAAATGAATTATCTCGATACATATTTGTTCTTCTTTATCAAATACATATTTGCAAACCATGCTCATCATTATTAATCATATACACTACATGAATTATTTAAGGTGAACATATATCATAGACATTGAGATATTTATTAATATTTAAATCATATTGATACAACAAAAACAAGACAATTATTGACAGGATTGCAATACCATTAACTTAGATGCTTCATATGTTTAATAAAGAATTAGAATTAGAGAATATAGATGTCGTCCTCAAAGGGTGTGATTTGGTGGTGTAGGATTCAGGAAGAGGTGATTTGGCGGCAGGATTTCCAACGATTCCAAAAAAATTGTAACACCCCGCTAGAGGCATGATGCTACCGGTAGGAGACATGATTGACCCATCTCCATAAGCCTCTGAATACCAAAAATTCGGCATGATATATCTTAAAACTAGACAACCTGGATCACAGTCCAGCATCAAAGGAATCTAAGAAGACTTCAAATAAATAAAAGGACCTCAGGTCCACACAAATCAAATCAAAATCATATCCTAAAGGCTCCACCTACATCATCTATCAACACTCAAGGGCTCTGTGCCCACCACATCATACACAATCAAAACATTTACTAATATATATATATATATATATATATATATATATATATAAACAAAAGCGTGCTCAGCACGACAAATAAAGCAATAACCAAACTTCTATCAGGACACTTGTGAGGGTGACTGCCGCTTGGGTGATCCGCGTCTCGAGCATGACTTCCAAAGCTGTCGTGGTTGACCAACCTGGAAGCCAACCTACAAAACTAGCAAACTGGTTTGGTGTGAGTTTTAGAAACTCAGTAAGTAACCATTGATGCTACTATAAACAAACAAGTGAAACATATCAACAGATTAACAGAATTAATAAATTGTTACAAGTTCAGATTTACCAACTTTTATTATCTTTTATACTTTACTATGACAAATTTTCAAATCTACAAATTCCCATATATGTCAATCTATTAGCCAAACATTCAAATCACACAAAGCATCGACCCGAACATCACAAATAAGTCGTTTTACATCGAATCCATTTCCATTATATGTGACGTGGAGTCGTGGAGTCAGACTTATTATACTTTATTAAGATTAAACATATTTGAGATATTATCAAATCGATGAAACAATCACACTTCTTTCAATTTGAAACATACTTCTCTTATATACATGCAAATACAATATCGTAATTCTTATACATATACGTTCATACCATTACAACTTGGCAAACACGCTTTATAACCTCTGATATTCTCATCGGTTTCAAATCATCCATTCATTTCACATAAGCATACACAATTCATACATAACACGAGTTCTATCATACATATACACACAGAAACATTTACGAACATCAAGCAACCAACCATGAAGCACACAACAACCGATACATCAAAGATCATATCATTCAACAACACATACATACGGTTGGCTTACACATACGATGCTCGTACGAGACTCATTATCTATTTTAGAATAGGTATGAGATGAATTCCGACCGAACCAGCTGGACTACTACACCACGAATCATCTAATCGAACATACACACAAACGCTCACACCATATAACATAAACTCATCACACGACTTTTCATACACAAGCACATACACGACAAACAATCCAAACATCATTCAAATACTCATATACATACATATATTTCAAACATACGAATATACATCTTATTACGAAATCAAATCTCATATCTCTCACAGTCCTCACATCTCTTCATTTATCGATCAATCATATTCTTTACTTATCAGTCAACATTCACCATTCATATACGTATCCAATCAGTGACGAACTTCCATCCCTCGGAAAAGACTTAGCTTATACCAACCCAACCTCTATACCACTAGATCATATTCATTAGTCATTAATAAACTTATTCCAATAACACACATCTACACATACACATAAAAATTTAGAAAACATGACTTATTCCTTTTGTCGATCTACCATACATAATTATCCATGGCATATCATCACATACCAATACAAATACATGTATCAATACTTATACATATACTTTTTCATTTACGTATACATATACATGCCATTACACATTCATAAACTTACGTACATAAACACATGCATATAGACATTGAGCTCGTCAATTACTTCACTTTATAGCATAACAATAACCAAAATCCATACATGTGGTGGTCGATTACTGAACCACATATAGTCTCACACTTCTTTCTCAATACCATCTCTTATCTATTTTCGTCTTTAACCTAAACACTTCAATTATATATATATATATATATATATATATAAACATAAATCAACTTACAAGTATTCATGAGTTACTTACTTGGCTTCGTGAGCACTTCAGGTCCTAGTCACATCTGTCAAAAATGCCATCAGAAACACGACTTACAGAGTTCTCGACTAAAGTACGACAAAATGCCGAAACTTTCCGGAACAACCAAATCAAACTTACAGAGTTTTCAATACTTTCATTTTCAGTAATCTTAAAACACCATCACAAACTATTCTAAGCCACTAGTTTACCTAAATTCTCGGTTTACGCATTTTTGGAAAATCTTCCGAAAAAATTTCCGTAAACGCTACGGAAGGGTCCCGAACCCTCCGAACCTTCCCGGATTTATCCAAACATGTTCGTAATATCATAAATAAATCAAAACTCTTATCAAAACCAAAACACATCTTTATACGCAAAAACCCACTTTTACCGAAACTTACATATTCTATCGAATCGATCAAACTCTTTCTATTTTCACTCGGATTCTACCGAATGCTCATATTCAATATATTAATACTCAAACAATTCGATTCATATCAATACTCAACGCTACGAAGCTACTGGATACATCCAAACATTTAACTATAAACTTGAAATTTGCGGATTTTTACTGGGAGGTCTTATCGAGATTTCGAGGCCATACACTGACTCAAAATGATCCCACGAACGCGCTGGAATCGACGGAATTTCGATCGAAGTTACTGTTCATCATTGGTAACTATTCATCCGAATCTTCCTCTCTCGTTGTACGTGCAACCGGGCACGGAACGGAAAATCTGTCACCGCCAACTTGTAGTACTCTTCGAGAGCTTCGATTTGGCGGGTGGCTCGGGCCGTGAAATGAAGCGACGGGCCGGGATTGGGAAACCCACATGTGCACATATCCCTCTCTCTTTCTCGCTGTCGACGGCGATCTGGGGCCGCCGCCGGCCACCTTCAGATGAGGGGTGGTTGGGCACACCCTCTGGGCCGTCGGCCGGTCGGCTGGTCGGCGGACGAGCCTTACGAACCGGGACACTGTTTTATGAGAGAGGGGGTCAGATGGAAGTGTTTGAGAAGCTTTTGTTCTTTTTGCAATTATGGAAACTTGAGGATATTTATAGAGGAATTCTGGAAATTTATGTTTAGACACCCCGAAAATTGAAATCGGGTGGTCCCTATCATGGGGCTTTCACGAAAATTCGTATTTTTAAAAGCCTTCTGATGTAAATTTTGAAAAGTGTTTAACATGAAAGTTGTTCGTTTCGGAAAAACGAGTCTGATGGTTCAAGAATCAACCTAATTGGAGTTCGTTTGAAAATTTTATAGCCGAAACAAGAATCTTTTACGCCTATAACGATAAAATCAGAAATCGCGTAACCAGATCTCGAAACCACGCGTTTTCCAACGCGACAAATAAAATATTCCGATCTATTTTCTAACACATAAACTCTTATTTTCGAATAACATCCCGTTCCAAATTCTACACTTCAATTCGGAAATCTTCCAGAATAGTTCCGAAAAATATTCGGGTATTACAAAAATAAAGAGGTTACTATCAATCTTAGGGGTGGTGAAATTGGATTAATTTCGAATTCGGTTCGGATTTGTGTACGCGATCGTCTTCGAGTCTACTCTCCAATGCAACTGACCTAATGTCAATTTGACCTCTAAATCTTCTGGAATATTCAAAAGAGTGAACATCACTCGGATAACTCCATCAAATTTTGTCAAAATATTTGTCCAATTGCTCCGATATCTTCAAGACTCATTACAACTTAATTGAACTTGTTTTGTTACGGACATTGCTAATAAAAATGGAACTAACAATCTCCCCATTTGGCATTCCGTGACAAAACACTACCTAATACAAAGAATACGGTAAAAGACCCAAAAAGAAAATAGCCAACTGTCGACCATCACGACAGTGAGTTATTACAATAAGACTCGATCTAATACCTAACCGAGTAGTCTTGAAATCAATGCCACCTCAGCTACTAAATCTGCTTACCTGAAACATTCACAAACAATAACATACCGTGAAAAGCACAAGAATTATAAAGAACAGATAAAGCAACGATCAAACTCATGCATTTACAAGTAGATAGTAGATATCATTCTCCCCATTAATCTTACTCCCCTTGAAACGGAGATATCAAATGAATCATCTGAATTAAGAAATCAAAATACAAGTAAAATTGTCATGATTATACTATAAAATGAAAGCAAGCAAAAAAACAAGTACGATGATAGTTAAAAATAGATAATAACAATAAAAAACCCATCAAACCACCATCGGATGGCTTACCTAACTTGCAAAATTGAGCTGACAGAAACTGATTTTCTAATAAACCTCACAATCGACTCCAAACTCCACAATAATAGAATGCAATTGCAACCCAAAGAGCGACCCTAATGGTCCAAACAAAAAGAAAGAACCTATATTTACTGTAGATATCAATTAATGAATTTGAAAGTTTCAAATCGAAACTGCAATATACGAAACAAACCCAGAAGCAATAGGCTAGAACGATTTTATTTTCATTTTTAAAAATAATAATAATAATAATCAAGCAAAAAATGAATATTATGCTTTGGCTACCAGGCAATGAAGAACAAAAGAAAGAAAGTCAGGTCTTCCCCCGAGAGAAAAATCAAGGACTAGAGGTGATCTCAAATCAAAACCTAGCTACTGTTGGAAGCTATTACATACTAGTACTATATAAAGTACTTTTCAATACAAGGACTCAAAAGTCAAACCAAAGGCTAAAGCCATTATGCTCATGTAAAGACAAATAAATAGACGTTTACGTATATTAATTCAAATCTCTGACAGAGTTCAAACATTATGCCAAAATAAACAACCAGTCTTTCTTTCTAGAGGACTAAACTAAACAATATGTCAAACTAAAATGAGGTAGAAGCATAAAATCTCAACTTTTTCCTCATACTTGCCAAGAGTCGTTACATCATATCTTTTACATGTGCAGCAACCAAACATAACCACTAAAGTTAAAAGATAAAACTTTAGTGTTTGTCCCTAAAATACTGTAATTAACAAGCAGGTCATGCGGCAATTCATTCAAAAAAATCAAATACTATATAATATATTACTAGAAGCACGACTTCTATGCATAATTACAAAATGGTATCAACCGGTATTTTAGAAACTTCCTTCAATGTAAAAATTCATTCCAACTTGCAGCAGTTTTCAGTATTTAAAAATGAAAAATATAAAATTATTTACAATCGTCAATGGGTAAACATAGAGCAGACACTCTTGCATAGAGCATTACAACGAAGGAAAAAGTATTCTTTTATCTGACCCAACTAGTTGAGACAGAGTTATGCCCAGTAACAAGTAAATAGTAACTAGTAAGTAATAAGTATCGAGTATACCTTCACGTAGGATTTCAGGAACAGAACAATCTAGAAAACAAGTAGCCATGGCAACCCTGTACAGTGTCAAGTAGAGGAGAAGACTGGCAAGCTTCCTCCACTGTGCGGTCCATCCATTTTGTCAACATAGCTTCAGCAACAAAAGCAATCTGATGCTGCAATACGGCTGCCCCAAGCGGTCCGACTAAATTCAACCTTGTTGCAGCAGAAATAACGTCCCTAAGCGTGATAAACATATAAGCCCTCTGAGAAGTTCCTCTATGCAATCCAAGAAGTCCACAAATAATCCCAAAAACAGGAGCATGATGGAAAGCAACAGTTCCAGCTTTGAGAGAAGTTTCCCTCATTTTCTTGAGAGATGGAGCTTCTGTAAACACTGAGGCAGCCAGTCTCATAAGTGCTGAACCTTGTGCAGTTGATGCCTTTCGACTCACTTCATTAGTTAAAGTAGCATCCAGCATTCTGTCCAGTTTATGCCAGGTTTCTAAATCTGGACTCAATGTTGCAGTGCACACAAAAGGAAGGAGTAAGCTGCCAGTATTCTCCAAGATATGAATCACATATGTCCGGAGATCATCAAGAGATGAAACTGCACGAGCTTGAATTGCTGCCTCAAGACCAAATGAATGTGCAAACCCACCCGTAGGGAGAATGGAATCGAGGAGTTGCCATTCACTCCAATGTAAAGGTAATTCTGTAGATGCCTGAGTTTCTTTTCCATCGCTCAATTTCACCTGACCATCCTCCATCTTAAAAAGATGACCTAAAGCATAAACAATAGACGAGCATATGCAATTGTCTTAATAGAAAAAACAAACCCAAAGTCATTGAGAGCCTTATGTTTACAAAAAATGGTATATTTCTAGAAGAGGGACACTCACAATCACTTTATACTTTTACCCTCATCTAAAATTTATAAATATGAATAACTATCGGCATAAATAGGCATCATGAACAAATTAAAGTATAATAGCATCTGCATTATTCTCTTCCTAAGGTACACAGAAATGTGTCAATAAGACCGAGGCCTACTGAGTGGTTGGAGCCAACAACAAATCCCCTCATGCAGTGGCGTAACCAGAAAATCAAGTTAGTCGGGGCAAAATTATGGAAAATAAATATAAATACAAAATATACAAAATAATTATAATTATATTGATGTTTGAATATTTTATACATAACAACTATACACGACGTGGTTTAGTAAAAGAATCATTACAAATATATCAATAAATTAGAAGTTCAATAACCAAATCTAAGTATAAACATGATTATTTTTATTTAAATATAATGGAATCTCTATTCTTTTGCAAGTGAAAAAATATATAAGTGAGTGGATTTAAAATGAAAAGTAGTCAATTATCTATATACATACAAATTAAATATAATGATCCAAACAAATTCAAAGTTATCATTTATTTTAGACATGTTTAAGAATTAAGATTGATGAAAAAGTGTGTTGGAATTTTTTTAACTAATTTGGGATTGGACCTACATATTATGTTTAAAAATACTACTTAAAAAATTAATAAATAATGTATTTATAGGTATTATTTAATTGTTTCTATTTTCTATAATATATATATATATATAAATTATTTAAAAAAATAAATTGTGGGGCCAGTGTAGATACGCCACCGCCCTCAAGGAAGGACTCAATAATTCCTTTCTCACAAATGTGGATAGGGGGTTTGGGTCTCTCTTGTTGTCGTGGATTTCCGAGCTGTATTCGGCAGACGTGTGGTTGGGCTCAAAATATATGAATTCTAATTCCCAATAAACGCAGATTGTATAATTTTTAGAGTACAACAAATAAAAAAATAACAAAACAAAAAACACAACTAACACTTAAGAGTGATTTGCTAGATCTCTCTTTTTATTCAAATACAGTTAAAAGGATAGTATTACATGAGCAATTGGAAACAAAACTTTTGAATTTAAATTTAATCCTACATCACTCAAGTAAAAGAAGTGTTTTTCCGTAAGGGTAAAAAAATAACCAACAAACATACTTTCAATTGACGCTTCCGGTGGACCACGGACGACGAAAGAAAAATCTGTTGCGGGTGACTTCGTGGTTAGGTAGAGACTAGGCTGGCTGTTATATTGACAATTGATTTCTTTTGCTTTTAGTAATATGTGGGTAATAAAATTGCATTATCGTGTAATTGTCTATACTTGGCTGCCACGTATGTATAGGGTGTGAGAAAAATATTCTACCTGTTGATGGCTGATTTTCGTTTTAGGGGTAATTCGGAAAAACCATTCCTCGAACAATCCTCTTTCAATTGTGAATTTGTTTGGTTTGGGGACCAAATGCAAACTTAGCAAAAGATGAGAAAACACACTGACAAAACAGATGATTTAACGTGGTTTGACGGGATGGACCCGACCTACATCCACGGGCACAAAGAAAAATGAAGTTTTTATCAGGAGCTCGGGTCAGGCCTACCTCTCTCTCTCTCGCTTACACGCCTGACCGACCTCTTACTAGCTCTTGCTTACAATAAGCTTTTTGATATCTATTACAAGCGAAAAGATCAATTAGCCAACCTCTCCTTAATGAGTTCTCAACCTCTCTTTATATAGTGCGTCTGAATCCACTGGTCCACCGCCTATGACATCAGCTCATGTCACATGTTTATCATTACAATAGCAACTCTCTTTAACTTCCCATAATTTGGCCAATCGGAACACTTCATTTTTCTGTCATTGCACCGACCTATGGTGGCCTATGGCGGCTATGCTCTGCCACCTACCTGCCACTGCACCGGCCTATGGCGGCTCTGCCACTGAACCGTTGCTTTTCTCATAATCATCACATCTATTTAAAAGCTTATTTTTTCCAAATAGGGCATACATTATGATACAACAAACCATCCTCTGGTCCCAAGGCTGGTGTGCCGAGACGAATGGCCACATCGGGTCTAAGTGCTTGTTGAATGTGATATCTTCTCATCGGTGTGCTGAGACTCACGGTGCTCGGTCTGCCCGACCTCTTATATCCTTGACCGGGTCTGATCTGCTGAGGCTGACACGAGGCTCTGAATACCGAGTCCGATGCCGAGGCTGCTCTGAATCTGATACTTTCTTATTAGGTCGGGTCGATTCCCCAACCTATCCTCTAGTTCTGCCCCGAGATATCTCTCTGTACCTCGGGCATTCATCTGCTAAGTGTAATCCCCATTTTATCTTTCCTTGGGATTCTGGCTTTTTGGGGATGAAAATCACCATCAACATCTGTCCCCTAGTTCTCAGTATCAACGGGTCACCGACTTGGTGCCGGGAACTATAAAAAAGATGGTGGTGAATGAAGTGGGAGACCGATCTGATGTCCTCGGGCTGGTATTTTCATGTTGGTACTTATATTGCTTCAACCTGATGATTTTAACAACTCTGTAAGGTCTTTCCCATTTGGCCCCCAATTAACCCTCCTCAGGCTTCCTCGTATTCAAAGTGACCCGTCGTAAAACTAAGTCACCGAGTAGGAATATCTGTCTCTGAACCCCCTTATTATAGAAACACGTCATCTTCTGCTGATTCACTGCCACCTTGAGCGCCGATCTTCCTCTCTTCTCTTCTATTAAATCCAGATGGTGCTTAAGGAGATCTTCATTATGCCTTTCCTCAAAATGCCGCACTCGATGGGTCGTTACCCCGATCTCTGCCGGAATGATTGCTTCACATCCATAAGCCAAAGAGAAAGGGGTTTCCCCAGTATGAGTCCTTGTAAGTTGTCCGATGTTCCCACAATACCTCTGGCAGCTCCTCGACCTACAGACCTTTACAGGAACCGAGCCTTGCTTTCAAGTTGCCCTTGATGGTTTTATTCGTTGCTTCCACTTGCCCATTTGACTTCGGATGAGCAGGTGAGGCGGACCTTAATGCAATATGGAGGTCCTCATAAAACTTCCTGAAGCCCTTACTATCGAATTGTTTCCCATTGGCCGTAACAATAGCCCGAGGTATCCCGAACCAACACACAATATTCTTCCTGAAAAAATTCGTTGCCTTCTTTTTCAGTAATTGTGGACAACAGTTCAGCTTCCACCCACTTGGTGAAGTAATCGATTGCAACTATTGCGAAAAGTTCGGGCATCGGTACAATGACATATATCCCCCACTGGGCAAACGACCAAGGATTGGATAATGCGCTCAACTGCTCGGGGGCTGATGAGGTACATTGGCGTTCCTCTGACACCCATCACATGCCCGGGCAATACGAACCCCGTCCTAGTGCATTGTCGGCCAGAAGAAACCTTGTCTGAGAGCCTTATGCGCGATTGATTGGCCCCCAGAATGACTTCCGCACATTCCTTCGTGAATTTCTCTAAATACATAAATGGCCTTTTCGGACCCTAGACACCTTAAGTATGACGTCGTGTACCCCCTACGGTATAATACCTCATCTATCAAGTAAAACCTTGTACTCCGATATTTCAACTTTCTTGCCTCT
>SKCR01021577.1:0-17715 GCA_019454045.1 Zanthoxylum bungeanum | reverse complement strand
GCTGCGGGTGCGGTGCGGGTTTGGTAATTAAGAAAAAAATGCGGGTATCCGCTGCGGGTATCCGCATACCCGCAATATTATTTTTTATTAATTAATATTTTTAGGACAATTTAAAAAAATCTTCATATAAAAACAACTAACAAAACCTAAACCTAAAACGTTAATCCACGGTTCCACACTCTCATTCAGCCGCAGCCTACAACCTACCCATCTGAAGATTTTTTGCATGACTATTATTGTTTTTTTTTTAATCACACTTGTTAATAAAATTATAATACAAAAATTTGGATTAAGTTCATATAGTCAGAAACGGGAGAGAAGCAAAACAAGTTAGTGTTTGCTGCAACTTCAATAGCTTTCCTGCTTCTTCATTATACTTACACCACTTGAGCTTTGTAAGCATCACTTTCATTACAATTAGCATAAAAAATATGACCAAAGATTGATGATTAATTTTTAGCTTATTGTCGATTGAGTTGGCTAACTTAGATCATTATAATTATGAAGGAAGAACTCGTTTTAATTATGTTTATATGAAAAAATAAACATATGGTACCGAGTCTTTCATACATTATGTTATCTATGTACTGTATATACATACATTGCATGTTGTATATGTCAAACGAAAAACAAATGTGAAAACTACAGCTAGCAATTAAAAATAAATTATTTAATTAAAAAATTATATTATTAATAACACAAAGTAATTCAATATTTTAAAAACCCGCAAAAAATCCGTTGGGTACCAATACGGGTTTGGTAATTTATTTTTATATACGGTGCGGGTTTGGTAATGAAAATTAAAACCCGCAACGGGTATGGTGCGGGTTTGGTAATTTATTTACATATGCGGGTGCGGGTTTGGTAATGGCAAACCCGCACCATACCCTACCCACTGCCATCCCTAGTTGCGCCACTCTGACGTACGCATGACAGCCTCAAACCCTAATATAATTAAGGTTTGGTTTCCTACCAGTCCATATCTGATATGGGGTCGTAGGAACAACTTTGGAAGGAACTCCGTTCAAAAGATGAACTGCAGTAAGGAGCGCATAGCCCCACATGTAATAAGGTAGATATGTATAACTCAACATAGAACGAACCATATCCAATAAAGTTCGATTTCTCCTTTCAGACACTTCATTATGTTGTGGAGTACCTGGAGGAGTATATTGAGTGAGAATCCCATTCTCCTTTAAATAATCAGTGAACTCACTGCTCATATATTCACCACCTCGGTCCGATCGAAGGCACTTGATGAATTTTCTAGTTTGCTTTTACAATTTATTTCAGAAATCTTTAAACCTTTCAAAAGTTTCTGATTTATGTTTCATCAAATAAACATAACTATACCGAGACAAATCATCGGTAAAAGTAACGAAGTATGAATAGCCACTATGAGTAGTGAGACTCATGGGACACATACATCAGAATGTACTAGTTCCAATAAGTCTAAGTTTCGATGTCCTACACCGGTAAATAAGGCATTTGTCATTTTACCCTGAATATAAGATTCACAAGTCGGGTAAGGCTCAATAGTAAGATCCTCAATCAAACCATTCCTAACCAACTGGGTAAGGCATCGTACGCCAATGTGACCTAACCTCATGTGCCACAGTTCAATATCATTAACATCAGATCTATTTCGTTTATTAGTCCCAACATTCAAAATATCTCTAGATGGATGCAAAATGTAATGACCATTCTCATTTACACATTGAAGGATATTAATATTATATTTACCATACAAATACATAGAACAATTCTTAAAATTTACACAAAAACTTTTTGTATCTAATACAAAAAGTGATATAATATTTGCCACACATCCTGACATAAAATAACAGTCATTTAACAAAACGCTCCCACTGGACAAGGGAATCTCATATACCCCAACTGCAACTGCATCCAAAGAGTCTCCACTCCCGAAACGCAACTGCAACGATCCAGATTTCAGCTTTCTACTATCCTTCAGCCCCTGCAATGAATTACAGATGTGAACAAGACAAGCAAAGTCTAAAATCCAACTTGAAGAAATAGCTTCACAAGCTAAAGAGATATCAATTACGAAAAAAATAAATATACCTGAAGTAGAGGCTCTGTCTCTCTCCAACTACGTAAAATATTCGGGACAGTTGCGCTTCCAGTGTCCAACCTTTTTATAATGGTGGCATGTGTCTTCGGCAGCTCTCTTGGGTTTTGATTTCCCTATCTTACCCTGAGGAGCGATCTTCTTGCCTTTCTTCTTATTTCCTTTGCCTTTCTTTTGAGAAGCGGCAGAAAGAGAAGTAGGTTTCAGAAGGCGAGTTGGCACTCCCTTCTTAAGATCTTCCTCAACAGTGAGCAGCATCCTATGCAACTCACTGTAAGAACAGCGAATCCCATGCATATTAAAATTCAGCACAAAATGGAGAAATGTGCTCGAGAGTGAGCCTAATATCAAACTATGTCCAAGAGTTTCATTGAGTGGAAAGTCATATCGCCTCAATTGATCAATCAAATCAATCATATGAAGCACATGTGGACTGACTGGTTGACCCTCATCCAGTCTGGAGTGAAACGGTTCCACCGCCACTCTATGAACAATGATTTGCTTTTAATTCATAAAGAGCTCTCTAAGCTGAGAGATTATGATATATGAATCAGGCATATCAATATATTGCCTCTTCAGCTTCTGAGTCAGCGATCCGAGGATGTATGATTTAACTTTTAGATCATCATCCTTCCATTTCTGAAAGGTTGCAAGCTCCTCGGGTGTTGACTCAGGTGGTATAGCTAGATGAGTCGGTCCATCCAACAATACCATAATCTCTCGGATTCTAGGATAATCCTCTAATCCATTTCCCAATAAGCAAAATTTTTGGGCCCAATTACATTATTCGCATCAAGCATACCAGCTAAAGGATTGGAAGATGAAGAGTCGGCCATCACAAATCTATCAAATAGATAGTGAAAGAAAACATTAGCAGATAATATAATTTCATACAATATCAAACATAATATCAAATAAATCATGATTTTTTAATTTAAATGATGCCATCCCACTGAATCACGCAATACTGTAATCCCCAAACAGAAAGATATAACATAATCAAATTAAATTAAAACAGAAGGAAGTAGATCCCATAACTATGTTTTGGCTCACTGCTTTGACACGTTCTCGCCTACGTATATTCATTAGGTAGACAATCATTGTCAATCACAAAAATGACTCGTAAATTTTGGTCATAATCATTTCTAATTGTGATAGCTTTGGCACGTTCACAAGGAGGCGTTTTCAAGGCTTAACTTGTCAGTGAAAAACTCAAGTTACCGATGTAGTCCTGAAAGCTTTGGCACATTCAGGATTTCCACTTTCACTTGAATTTGTCTCTTATCAAATAAGTTCTACCAGCAAAAATGAACTACCATCAGCCATAACTGCACAACTTTGGCACGATACAGATACAGCATCAGGAAAACATTCGCATCCGTACCGACATGGCGGACCAAGAAAAAAGCACACACAAATACAATTTACTTTAAAGTCTTATTTAAAGGGAATTTTCCGCTAAACTGTCAAACAAATTATTTAGATCCTATCTAAGAAAGCATGTGTTTACGGAAATAACTCTTAGATTACATATCAAATATCATGCTAGAATCATTTTATGGATTATGAATCAGACAGGCTCTGATACCATTTTTGTTGGCGTATTAGCGGTTTCGCCAGGGGCGCAACAGAACGTAAAAGATCGGATTTTTCGAATTTCAAAATTTTTCTTTGGACTATTAAAATAAACTATTTATTTTATTATTTAATCCCAAATCAAATTTGGAATTACCCATATAACCCAAAAACCGAAAATTACCAATTTAGCAAACATTTTGCATTTTGCTCATTTTAGTCCAAAAGTGTCAATTACACATTTAAATGTTTCCAAAATACTACCAAAATGATTAATATACATCTAATGTACCCAATTTAATCCATAGAATGAAAAGCCCCAATTTTGAATAAGGCATAAACCCTAGAAATTTCAATTAACCAAATTTCCACCAAATTGGCTTTCTTTCTAACATTAGATTAATCATTCCAACATTCTTAAAGTCTTACCACATTCAAAAACACCCAAGAACAATTCTATGTTTCTATAAAGTGGCATAGAAATTCTAGAATGGAATCTTTGATTTCCTAGATCAAATTGAACTCAAATAACAATTATTAAGTTCAAAGAATCATCACACATGCATTGAATCTTCCCAACAAGCATCCAACAAATAAAAAACCAAATTCAAGAGAGGGAAAAATATTATACATCATATGTATTATCAAAAATTCAAAAGAAACATTTTCCAAGCTAAAAGATTAATAAATTTACCTTAAATTAGAATAATCTTTAAGCTTTTGCTTGAATTTTTAATCTTCCAATTTTTCTTTCTCTCTTAGGTTTCTTTTCTTTCTTTATTGTTGTTGAAGAAATGGGAATAGTGCCCATTTCTTTGTGTTGGCCGAATATGTAGGCAGTAGTAGGAGAGAGAAAATCAATTTTATTTTACAAAATAATTTTCATTAAATAAAACAAATATCTTATCCCACGAATTTCCAACAAATCCACATGTCAATATTATAAAGCATCCAACACATGTCTTATACATGCGAATTATATACTTAATAATTCCAAATACATTTATTTAATAAATTAATTAATTAACACTTTAATTAATTAATCCATTTAACCAAATGTATAATGTATTTCTACATTTACAATAAATGTTAAAATACATACAAGGTTGACATATGTTCTAAAAAATATTCGATAATTAATTATTACGTATCTAATCAAATTATGTATCTAATACATATACATATTAATTTAGGAAATTACCGAATACCCCGCCTGTGTAATTTTTCGTTTAACCGTTAAAAGATTTTCGAATAATCAATATTATTCGTTTTAAGTCACCATAGTGCTCTATGAGTATTTTTGATTATGTGAGACTCTCTAAGTTCAGGTATATCCATCATAGAATCAAATCCCGTGTCCATAATTTACCCACTCATAAATTATGACGACCACATATATTCTCGCTAAACCATACAAGTTGAGATCTTCACATACATATAATCTTTCCGTAATAGGTATCCAGATAAATACTAGAGATATAAATATAATCTTCAAATCTCATAAGGTATTATCCTGTCGACATATAGATTCGTGATTTTTCAATAACACTCAGAACTCATTTCCGAATGTACCATGGACATGGATTTGATAAATCACAATCTCATGAATTGTATACCTAAATTCGGTACGCAGGACTGACGGATCCTCTATGGACATATCATCGGATATCATGAGCATCAGTCTACACCCAACGAACAAGTGGAGGTCTAACCTAAAAAGGTCAAAGACGTGACTATCATCAACGTGTGGAGGATAACTCATATATCCGCCATGGTATCTCAAGTCAAAAGACCATTATACTACTCAACTCGAGAAGATTCTTATTGACTTAAGCGTACCATCTATTAGGAATCTTCTATGAGTCATTCAGTGCTCATCCGCTTTGAACATATACATGTGTTGGGAAGCGGCCGCGAGTGCGCAGCGGAAAATCAAAATTATTATGCTGCTTTCCATTTGCCCAATACCCAATTTTTTTATTATTCTACAAGCCTAGGCATGTTACTATATATTCTAAGCATAAAACTCATAAAACATGCAAAGAACATAAACCTAAACATGCTAACTATCATAAGAACTCTAAATAAAATAAAGAAAGAAAAAGACTTACTTGAACCGTAGACTCCTCCAGTCCTCCCTCCAATCTACAAGCTTTTCTCGAACTCAGCAAGCTCTTCCACGTTCCAAAGAGCCACCCAAGTGTGTGGCCTCCAAAGATGAACACACCAAAGCCAAAACTCAACGGCAAGACTACGCCTTGAGTGCATGGGTATTTTACCCTTGGTGCAAGCCTAGGCAAATACCTCAAAACGTTTAACTCGAGGTTCCTCTAGTCAATTAGACTTAAGGATCCTCAAAATCAGTGGCTTACTCTTAAAATTTAGAGTTGCTCACTTATATAAACCCAATATATGAAAGGTTTGGTGCAAAAATTTGTAAAGAATTCTTTGGGTTTATATAGGTGATCCAAAGATAACAAAATTAATTAAGAATTCGATGTGGGGTAAATGCTAATTTAATCTTAGCCATTGGATCTTAATTTAGTGGTTTAATGAGATTATAAAACCCTAATAAGAGTTTGGGCCGAATTGGAATTCAAAACAAATAACAAAATTTTTTTTTACTATTCACATGAATATTAATTTTTTTTTTCAATTCCCAAAGTGCCCCCATCGTCATTCACCAATCCCTAAGCTACTATGGAACCTCATAAATGATCTGTTCAATAATTAAACATATTAAACCATTTATAAACAATTCCTACAACAATCATATATGCTGTTATATTTGTACTGTGCACTGTTAACCATTGATTTTGACTTTGTTGTGTGTGACCTTTTGGGTTCCCATCAAGTTGGACATGAAATGAATCGTGATAATTTAATCGAACATAAATTATCCTCCGATCAGATGGTCATTCGATTTCAATGACCAAGGTTGACATCTAGTAACATGCCAAGGCCCCCAAATGAGATGGAAAGATATATATACCCATTTTGTATGCGATTTACATATGATACGGTCCCTCGCCTCACTGTATCCCCACCTATTGACCTAGGGTACAGAAAGTGTCTACCCATATGGTCAAAGGTATGATGTTGATAGTGTCATGAATCCTGCTAACCCAAAAATCTCACATGATTCTTCCGATGTGGCCACACAGTCTCAAGTACTGATCACACATATCAACCCGCAAACTGGAATACTATTCTTATAAGAAAATATTATCCGAGAGAGTGGCGATTCTCTGTTGTATCTTTACAAACTTCATGTGTTTCAACAAATAACCCAATCATACCCTTATGACCGGATATTTTGAACCGGGGAAGGAGAATGTCAAAGTTATTTGATCCATACATAAGATTGTAAAGACCTCAAGTCTAAGGACTAGTCATATAATCGATACATGAAAGTTCTCACAGACACATGGGATAAACACTCCATATGAAAACTTTTGGCGGTCAGTTCGATAGACACGAGTAACTTATGCATCCATGTGATACACCAAGCGGACGGATCTCCGCTAGTAGCCTATGAGATCGGCTACCCCACTTAAGGGCGGATCATATCATCATGCTAGTCTCTCCGCTTTGTGAACGCCCAGATTATTCACAAAACTATGACTATGAACATTTAAGAGTATTGATTCTCATAAGGCGTGGAAGCCATCGTCTTATTACTCCAAGGGCTTTATTACAGTGTTGATGATTCATATAAGTTATGTAAGACACGTATAATAAAAATTTCCATTTTATTAATTAATGAAAATATTACAAATACATGTACATATAGCCCATCCACAAGTTGGGTATAGGGCATATCCCTAACAGTCTCCCACTTGCATTATAGCCAACTAGACACCATACTCTCGGGTGTGCCTATCATGCTTTTTTTGAGTCAGCCATTGAGTCAGCCCTTTAGTCAGAGAATCTGCAAGATTATCTTCTGTTGGTATTTTCTCTATAATAATTTCTTTTCTCTCAACAATCTCCCTGATGAGATGAAATCGCATGAGTACATGCTTGGATTTCTGGTGGGACCTTGGTTCTTTTGATTGAGCAATGGCGCTCGTGTTGTCACAGTACATCGTGACGCCATTCTTTATCGCGGGAAGCAATTCCAGCTCCGTGATGAACTTCTTTATCCAGACTGCTTCTTTAGCAGCCTCAGATGCTGCAATATACTCGGCTTCAGTGGTGGAGTCTGTTGGGTTTCAATCCAGTCCCAAGATCATAGATTAAGCATGAAACAAGTGTAAATACCACCAAAGGAGGTGCGGAATAACTCACATTGATCGGTAGAGATGCAACAAGGACCAAAAACGCACTGCTCCTCCTTGCTCGGCAGTGATCTGTGCAAATGATGAACTGCATGGCGTGGGGCTGCTTCCTCCTCCAAGAATCGGCCATGGGTGTCCTCCATGGAAGATCCAAGCTCCAAGCTTCACAAGGTGGTTCCTTGCTCTTGAAAACACTACCCTAACACCTTGGTATATCTCCAATGGTGTGCTAGCACTTGTGATGTTCTTTGCCACAAAAATCATCACTTCTCTTCTTGCCATTTTCGGTCAAACCAGAAGGAAAACAGAAGAGATGAGGCGGTCAAAACCGAAAGAGATGAAGAGGGGTTTTTGGCTCCAAAAGCCAATACCGTAAATGAAGAGAGAGAGAGATTGTGAAATAAAAAAAATGTAATAGGTTTATATATTTTCCAAAAATTAATAAACCATTTACCTTTTATTTTAATTCCAAAAAGCAAGCATTAAATGCTTGTCAATCAATACACATCAACTCACATCAATCAATCAAATGTCACATCACTCAATGTGACATGTGATTTGACGCTTGATGTGACTTGCGATTTGACGCTTGATTTGACTTGCGTGCCGCACTCGAATTCGAAATGCGAATGCGCTCGCAAACAATCACGGGCTCGGGTTCGCTAATTCCAAATTAACGAATTTTCCGTTGCGTCGTAATTAAATGATTACGCCTAACGAAATCACTATTCACGTCGCTAACGAATTAATCTAAATTAATTCGTTCGCCCCAATTAAAATCTAATTTTAATTCTGCGTCGAAATCCAATTTCGTATAATATATCAAATATATTATTTTACCGATTAATTCCAAATTAATCGTTATCTCTCTTTAATTGATATTTTATCCCAGATAAAATATCTCCGCAATTAATCCCAGATTAATTTTCTCTCTCATTAAATTAATCCCAGATTAATTAAAGTGCGAGTCATACGTCATCAGTGAATCTTCGGGGAGCGACCCATGAGATCTCCGGATATATTGGCAGTAAATCGAATCATCGGACTATCCGAACACGTAAGTACCTCGTACTACGTTTACACCGATTCATATGACAAGGTTGGCTTCTAGCAAAGCGCCATGCCTACCCAATTCTCCAGAAACATGCTTACAGGAATAAGCGATCTATATCAGGCGTAGTATACTTGGTATTGCGTATTTCGATTCAGTATCGGATGATCACGTGCTAGGCCTGGGGTTGGAATTATGTCTGCCATGTACGAAGCACATGTCGGATGTCTGGTAACTAGTCTCTATATCGGATAACTATGACCTAATCATATTATCCCAATGACTGCAGTACTTAAGAGAACCAGTACCGTATCCTACGTGACCATCATCTCCATATGACTGGAGTGACACTTCCGTCTTAACATCACACCCAACACACTACGATTCTCAATATACCCAGTATTGGCGTACACAGAACCTGTTAAAGCCCTGGACGACCTCAACCAAAGTATATTGATTGTTGCAAGTATTAGCGGTGCAAGTCTCATGTTAAGACCAAATACACCTACCCTGATTTCGGACTTCCATAGACACATAGTCATATTACCAATGGAATTCCGAGAGGGTCTAATCCAGAGCGAAGCTGTTTCCCGTACCATCGGTAAAACACAACCTCCTATTACACTTGCATGAGTATCCTATGCCCAAATATATGAGAACTATGTTGTTGTGCCCTCACAACGCGCACAAGTGTAATACTAGTCTTTTAAGTATTTATCGATGTCCAATCTCGATAATACTCTGACTAGGGATATTTAATGATTTATCCTTCGTGGACTGATACTATCTCATATCATTCTCAGTTCAGGAACAAATCATATGGACCTCTCATCATTTATACATCTAGGTGTTCTAATCACAAATGATAAGAGTGCAATCTCTTTTTTCACATAGTTAATTTGTACAACAACACAATGATATGTACAAATAATGACGCTATGGGTCATAATTGTCCAACAATCTCCCACTTGACCTATAGCCAGTCACTCGAGTGTCTACCACCCGAACTATGTATGGTTGGCTCAAATTACTGAGAAAAGGTTTTCGTCAGTGGATTTTCATGATTATCGTCTGATGCGATTTATTCAATCATCACATCGCCACGATGTATGATCCGAACGAATCAGATGAATATCGAAGTATTTATCTGGATCGTTGATGAGACCATTAATTCTTTAGCATGTGCTAAAGCCTAGCTCAACTGCTAAGAGAACTATATCTAATCTAATTAGATTTTATCGACCCCAGAAGGCTTCTATTTCCGCCTCAGCTGCAGCAATAATCCGAATTTGTTGTTTATTCGATAACAGTATCTTGCTTGGAAGATTTCCAACTCACTGTACCGTTATTCAAATTGTATAGTACCGTTTTTATCGGTTGGGAAACTTGTGGTAGTGATCCTAGTCACTTCAAGTTATCATTCTCCAAAGTTTAAGACAACATCCTTAGATCTCTAAGATACTAACGGATGTTCTTAATATCAATCCAGTGACTATCACTTGGATTGGCCTGTTTGTGAATCATATGCTCAAAGCGTATGAGACACCAGGTCGCGTACATTTTTCAATGTACGATTTCTCGGAGAGTTTTCGAAAGACAAGCTTTCGCCGATTATTATGGGAATATCGTTAAAAATGACACATTATCATTATTTATAGGACAGCCACTGTCAGTGCGCTCCCATTAACCCTCTTATATACACAAGAATGTTTTCGTTTTGAATTAAATCATAAACTATTATGATTACATCAAAACGACGATTCCAAGAACCTATACTTGCTTCAATGCAAACATGGATCGATCAACCTACAAACCTTGTTGCTAGTTTTGGTACGACAAAACCGACAAGATGTTATAAACATCCTCCAAAAGATTTCCTTTTCAGGAAAGTGATTTTCTCGTTCCAGCTGTCATATTTCATAAATGAAACATGCAGCATTAGCAAGCATTATCCAAATGGATTTACCGTGGCAACAGGTAAAAGGTTGAATCGTAATCAACACAATGTTGATAACGATACCTTTTCGCTAAAAGCCTAGCTTTATACGTTGGTATGTTGCCTTCCATGTATGTCTTTCTTGAAGACTTATAAAGTACCAGTATGCACAATGCCTTGCGGTACATCAACTAGTATCCAAACTTGTTGACATACATGGAATCCATTTCTGACTCATGAAACTTTGTCATAATAGGGAGTCGATACCTTGTATCACTTCCTAATACGTAGTCAGTTGGTATTCCTCAATAAGATAGACATCTTTATGAGGTGAGATCAGAAACCCATACCCCAGGTTGTTTTCTGAATCTCTCCGACATACGCGGTTCTTGTGTATACGAAGATTAATGGTAATAGTTTCATCCTTGATGAACTATTTGTGTTCTATTAGGAATCAGTGCCTGGAATAGTATTACTCCGATTTTCATCGAGTTTTACTATCCTCCCACTTACCACTGCATATCGGTATTCCTCTCAGGAAAACCGCATGGTGAGCAACAATCCATTGTTCTCAAGTGATTGTATAAGTACAATACTTTGGTATCCCTAGGATATCCTACAATTGACACTTATCCAATTTGGGTTTTAGTTTGGTATCATCCAAACATATGCCTAGCATTCCCAAATTTAACAGGAATGTGAAACCCGGTTCCTTTCCCGTTCATATCTAATATGTTATCTGTCAAACATATTTTAATGGAACCTTATTCTAAATATGTTCTGCACTGTTTAGGCGTATCCTTGGAAGGAAATGGTAGCTCAGAGCGACTCATGATTAACCTAATCATGTCTAACAAAATTCGGTTACTCGGTTCGGACACACCGTCAAATTGACGTGTTCCGGGAGGAGTCCTCTTTTGAAAGAATACTTTACTCTTTCAAGTTTTTTAGAAACTTATTGCTTGAGTATTTTTCATTACGGTCTTACCGTGACGAAATAATACTGTAGCCGATCTGTATGTCTATTTCGTGTCGAAACTGTAAAAGTTTCCGATTTGTGTTTTTCAAAGAAACACATAACCATAACGCGATGCCACTCCGTATAGGTTACGAAATATTCATATCCACATCTAGCCTAGCTAGACATGGGCCCACTTGCTTCACTATGAACTAGGGCTATCAGATCGGTGGCATTTGCACTTTTACCAAGTAAATAGTGTATTAGACACTTTGCCCGATAAACTAGATTCGTAGACTCTATTTGATTGGAATCAAATCAGTCCTGGTACCCGCTCTTCAAAAGTGCGGATATACGATTCTTGTTTAATATGTCCCAGACAACATGGCCACTTTAAGTATCAACCTGATCAAATCAGTTTGAGATATTTGTTTGTCATGTTATATATTTGAGATTTAATTTATATTCAAAATATAAATTCTGTTATTCACATCTAATGTGTTTATCTCAATATCATCTTTATATAATAAAACACTTAAGTGTTCTAAAATATAAAGGTTCAATCCGCAACAGATTAAACACTGATATAAAGATGATGTTCCTAGTCAAACTAGTTACATTATAACAGTTTCCTAATTTAAGTACACACCCGAAGGTAGTTCCTAAACTTAGGTATCTACGGTTAAAACATCGACTTTCTTCCCGTTGCCCGATTCACAGATTAATCTCTATTGATTTCAGTATCCTGTTCAAAACAGATTTTAAACATCAATACATATTTATGTACCACACTAAGTATTTAAATCTAATTTTAATACTAGTAGTGAACATAATTATGACAAATATTTGAAGTCAGAAGCCTTGCTCGTCTTCAATTCCTTCTTGGATATGTCCTCTTATCTTCCTAGAAGACTATAATGATTTTGCCTTTGCTATTTTTCACACTTCAGAAGCCTTTGGCCAAGCCTTGGCATTCTAGAATATCGAAGTAAGGTGCGCCTTGCGCTACTTGCCTAATTGCAAAGTTTGACTTTTCTCCTTGAGAATAGTCATTAACCCTCAACGTTTATTATTGCAATATGTTTACTTCTAAAATCTAAGTATAGATTTATGAAGATCCTTCAATTTCAATATCATACTTTAAGAATCTAATCCTTAGTTCTGATAAAGAAATTAAGGAGTCTATATGACAAGTATAATGGATTAAAAACTAAAGTTATCATTACATGAATATTCCAAATATCATGTTCCACTTATTGCTTAACTCCAAACTTAGGCCTATTTTGTTATTTTATCAAAAAACTAACTTATTATATTTCCAGGACCATCCTGAAATATTATTCCCAATTAGAAAAATTAGTCATTTAAATACATTTTCCCTAGGATTATGTTTCAAATGCTAATCTTTCATTTTATTTTGATTCTAATAGTCCAACTATTTAATCAACGATTTGTGGTACTATGTATTATATTGATTATTATAGTCCAACTATACAATCAAATATAATTTAAATTAATTAACCTCAATTACATTGATTACTATAATCCAATTATAAAATCAACTGTAAATCGAAATTAATTAATTCAAATATATTGATTACTATAATCCAATTATATAATCAACTATAATACAGTCCAACTGTTTATAAAACAACAATTTAAATATTAGTCCAACTAACATTTAATTGATATCGACGAAATATTTGAAATGAGCGCATATGGCGAGTAATTGAACGAATATTGCAAACTCAATTCTTGCCTCCCACTATTTTTCGGCGAGCCTCTAACCCACTGTTGAGTACTCGGGAAACCGTGTTTCCTAGTGGGCTAGGATCCCGTTAAATATCACACAATCTTGACTTTGGCCAATAAATTGTATGATAATTAACTAGGTAGATCTCTAAGATCAATTGGATATAATCCCATTCCTAGATCCGGTAGGGGGACATCCAAGTCCGAAACATATATCTTATATATGCCACATCCAATGTATTACCTAACCTTTTTCTCTGAATCAACTAAGTCTTGGCTTTGGCACAACAAACTTAGTGATCCCAGTCAAGCGCGACCCATTGACCATGTAAAGCTTCGTAATCAATGTCGATGGACAAGAAGTGGTCTTGACTTTGGCCAACAAACCACAACTTGGACAAGACACTGATATGGAACAAAGCCTTCGTGATTCAAACACATCTTCGCCAGACAAAGGCCTTGACTTTGGCCAATAAACCAATGCCATCTTAGATCTTGAGTAAGAATCATTCAATGGAAGGAAAAACGCTTAATATTATTTTAGGGTTTTTCGCATGCAAATTGGCAACCAATTTATTATCTTTGTTAAGGTCTCATCATCATACACCCTAAGCATGCATTCTAAACACATAATAGCGCGTATGTAAAAGTAATAATGATATGCAGATGGATACTTTACATTGATCCTAGATCAAATCTCTCTCTTTCTCTCTCCAGCTAGCCATGTATATTACTTCTACCCGTTACACTACACTTCTAAAGAAACCTCATTTACATTGAGGGAATAGGTGAGAAGAGAATACAAAGAAATAAGAGATAAGGCTGGACTCGCGGGTCTAATTAATAAATCAAATTTATTACAATTTCCAAATTGCCCCACCCGACTAATATCCATCCGATATACATTATTCATGCATCAAACCATGTATTCACACAAGCATGTTATCAATCAATCTAATCAAATTAATTAATCTGATAATTAATGATCATCCAATGTTCAAACAACGATTTGTTTTGTTCGAGTCAAACTCGTTTTGCGAATAAGTACTCAAAGTACGAATTCTCGAATAAAATAAATTACATAATTAAATCCAATTTAATACGCATTTAATTCTAATTCACTATTTAATTCCAAATTAAATATTACACTTTATAAAATAAACCTTTACGACTTAAATTCCGAATTTAATCGTTACGGGTCTCCAAGCCCGATTAATATCCAATATTAATTTAATTAAAGTCCAATGGGCTTTTAATTAATTTCTTCAAGGCGTGGACTTTTGGTCAACTCGGGTCAAACTGAATAACCAAAATCCAATCCGGGAGTTACCCCATAAGCCTAAAATCAATTTTGGCCCATTAGGCCCAATTAAACTTTAAAGGTTCATTAGTTGCATTTGGGCCTTTTGGATGCGGTTTTGAGCCTAATTGGATCCAACCAATTTCGCCTAAACCCAACTTTGTACAACAAAGCCCAACAAGCCCAAAACAACTTTAAAAGCCCAAATCTAATTTAAGGCCCAATTTAATTAAATTACAAAATCCAATTTTTCAATTCAATAAATAAAGTGTATAACATTATCAATTACCCAAATCAATATTTCCAAAACACCAAATTTGTCCAATTAATCATGCTTATCATCAAGGAATCATGTCCAACATAATTTGATCAAAATCAAACACAATTAACACATGCTAAAGTCTCGGCCAAAGGGGAAAATAATGCCCAATCAAAATCAATCCATTTAAACCCAATTAAACATAAACAATATCCCCTAATGATTTCTAACTCATCCAATGACAAAAATCAAAATCCAAGACAATTTTAGGGATTTATTTTCGGCCAACACAAGCCAAATTGGGGAAATTGTTTCCAAACCAAATTTCTTCAAATTGATCTAATCAATCATCAATTAAACATCATTAAGCATATTCATCAATCCAATTCATCAAATAATGCCAAAATCATTTTGCCCAATTTTAGCCCTAAAATCAATTTCATGCAATCAATAGCTCAAGATACCATTTTTAGGTTTCAATCAAGTCCCAAGATCATAGATTAAGCATGAAACAAGTGTAAATACAACCAAATGAGGTGCGGAATAACTCACATTGATCGGTAGAGATGCAACAAGGACCAAAAACGCACTGCTCTTCCTTGCTCGGCAGTGAGCTGCGCAAATGGTGAACTGCACGGCGTGGGGCTGCTTCCTCCTCCAAGAATCGGCCATGGGTGTCCTCCATGGAAGCTCCAAGCTCCAAGCTTCACAAGGTGATTCCTTGCTCATGAAAACACTACCCTAACACCTTGGTATATCTCGAATGGTGTGCTAGCACTTGTGATGTTCTTTCCCCCAAAAATCATCACGTCTCTCTCTTGCCATTTTCGGTCAAACCAGAAGAAAACAGAAGAGATGTAGTGTCAAACCGAGAGAGATGAGAGGGGGTTTTTGGCTCCAAAAGCCAATACCGTAACTGAAGAGAAGAGAGTTGTGAAATAAAAAAAATGGTAATAGGTTTATATATTTTCAAATTAATAAACCATTTCCTTTTCTTTTATTCCAAAAAGCAAGCATTAAATGCTTGTCAATCAATACACATCAACTCACATCAATCAATCAAATGTAACATCACTCAAAGTGACATGTGATTTGACGCTTGATGTGACTTGCGATTTACGCTTGATTTGACTTACGTGCCGCAATCGAATTCGAAATGCGAATGCGCTCGCAAACAATCACGAGTTCTAGTTCGCTAATTCCAAATTAATGAATTTCCGTTGCGTCGTAATTAAATGATTACGCCTAGCGAAATCACTATTCACGTCGCTAACGAATTAATTCTAAATTAATTCGTTCGCCCGAATTAAAATCTAATTTTAATTCCTCGTCGAAATCCAATTTCGTATAATATATCAATATATTATTTACCGATTAATTCCAAATTCATTGTTCTCTCTCTTTAATTGATATTTTATCCCAGATAAAATATCTCCGCAATAATCCCAGATTAATTTCTCTCTCATTAAATTAATCCCAGATTAATTAAAGTGCGAGTCATACGTCATCGGTGAATCTTCGGGGGAGCGACCCATGAGATCTCCGGATATGTTGGCAGTAATAAGTAAATCGGCGTCGTCGGACTATCCGAACATGTAAGTACCTCGTACTACGTAATCTTGCCATATCTAATAATGTCTGATTTCTCCTTTCGGAGACCCCATTATGCTGTGGAGTTCCCGGAGGAGTCCACTGGGAAATAATGCCATTTTCTCTCAAGTAATCTTGAAATTAGTGCTTAAGTATTCACCACCTCGGTCAGACCTAGTCACTTAATACTTTTATTAAGCTGCTTTTCTACTTCAGCCTTGAAGTGATTGATTGAATTTCTCAAAGGCTTCAGATTTGTACCGCATAAGGTACACATACCCATATCGCGAATGATCATCGATAAAGGTAATGAAGTAGGAGAATCCACCTCTAGCGGTGACTGACATTGGTCCACATACATCAGAGTGTATGAGTTCTTATGTCTCCACTGTACGCTTGTCATTACCTTTGAAGGGTAATTTGGTCCTTTACCAAGTAAACAGACTCCCAAGTTCCATAATGTTTATATTTGAAGGGTTTGAAATACCCATCCTTATGTAGCTTAGTTAATCTTGTTTCATTGATATGACCTAAGCGACTGTGCCATATAAGTGTTCATTGAGATTATTCGAGTTAACGTTGTATATATTAGAGGTTGAACATTCGTTATTAGTTTGTAAGACATAGATACTATTATTCAAAATACCATCTCCATATTTATTTCATTGAAATAAATAGAACATTCATTAAACTTATTAGGCATGAAAAGCCTTTATTACATAAAAAAGGAATTGAAATGATGTTCTTTACTAGAGAAGATACATAAACACAATCTTCTAAGTCTAAAACTAAACCATTCGGTAAAACTAATGAATAAGTCCCCACGCACAATGCAGCCAGTTTTTCTCCATTACCCATGCGTAAGTCAACCTCCATATGACGGAGTCTCATACTGTTTCTCAGGCCCTACACATTGTTACAC
>SKCR01021576.1:0-17615 GCA_019454045.1 Zanthoxylum bungeanum | reverse complement strand
CGAGGATCTCCAGATCGCCCTAAAGTTCGCCACGCCAGCCCATCCCAAGTCAAACGGACAAGTCGAGGCGACGAACAAAACCATCAAGGCTAACCTGAAAGCTCGGCTGGATCCAGCAAAGGCCTATGGGTCGAGGAACTACCAGAAGTACTATGGGCACACCAGACAACCTATAAGGACTCCACGGGAGAAACCCCGTTCTCCTTAGCATACGGAGATGAAGCTGTCATCCCGGCAGAAATCGGGGTGACCTCCCACAGGGTTCAGCACTATGAGAGTAAGCAGAATGAAGGACTTATCAGAAACCACCACCTCGACCTGATCGAAGAGAAGAGAGAGAGGTCGGCCATGAAAATAGCAATCTACCAACAAAGGATGGCCCGCTTCTACAATAAAAGGATTCGGACACGCACCTTCATCCCAGGCGACCTGGTGCTAAGAAAAGTCACCATAAATACTCGAAAGCCAGAGGAAGGCTCCCTGGGCGCCAAATGGGAAGGGCCCTACAAGGTGGTAAAAGTGGTGAAGCCCGGAGTGTACATCCTAGAACGGCTGGACGGAACAAGATTAAAAAAAGCCATGGAACTCCGAGATGTTGAGAAAATACTTCCAGTAAACTTTCCCTTCCTCATATCCGCTTACGGCAAACAAATAAGGGACATGAATTCAAATACAGAGCCTCTCTCAAAATGACCCACAGAGAGTTTTAAGAAGGGCAGTATGTCCCCAAGTATCAATAAAAACTTTTTTTATTTATCCGCTCTTCTAAAAAATAAAAGTTTGCAAAAAGAAAAAAAAACCCGGGGACATACTCAAAGCAACAATCTGAACATAAAAAGAAATATGCCCTCTGATGTTCCAAACAGCTCGGGGCTGGATCTTATTCAACTGAGGTCATCAGCTCGAGGTCGGGTACATCCCGCCGAGTCAGCCCTTCGGACTGGGGACGTAACATTCCCTCAGGACCAAGTGCCTTTTTTCTCATCGGGGTCTGGGTCGGTACATCCCACCGAGTCAGCCCTTCGGACTGGGGACGTAACATTCCTCCAGGTCCAAGTGCCTTTTTCGGCTCGGGGTCGGGTTACGTCCCACCGAGTCACGCTCATTGGTCTGGGGACGAGACATTCCCCCAGAACCAAGTATCTCTCTTGGCTCAGGGTCCTCAGGGACATACTCGATGCATAGGATCCGTGAGAAGCATAGCACGGGGAGGGATGATACCCCCGTGGCGATTGCTTACTCCACTGTTACCGAACATAAGGAGGAATATGCCCTTAATGTGTCGAACACTCTTTGATCCTCACTTACCCGATGTAATGGATCCGTGGGAAAGCATAGCACGGGGGATAATGATGCCCCCATGACGATTGCTAGCTCCAGTGATGCCGGACCTAAGGAGGAATGTGCCCTTAGTATCCCGGACACTCTTTGATCCATTCATCATCCGGATCCGCGAGAGACGCAGCACGGGATACGTTGTGCCCCTGTAGCGTGTGCCTACTCCAGCGTGGTAAGGAGGAGCCCTCATACGATACACACAGGCTCCCCAGTGAACCGACGTGTAGAGGATGTGCCCTTACCAATCAAACGCTCTTCTGATCCGAATCCTGGTTCGCCGGGACACTGAATTGAAAGATTCAGAATTGTGTTTTGGAGACCTCGGGCAGGACGCTGTTTTGAGGCATCCATGTTGTTGTTTATACTTGCAAAAACATTTTTTTGGATAGGTGCTAAGTCACCCCCACCTTTTGATTTCATTTTCCAGAATCTTGTTTTTGTTTTTCGCCGGTCTGGCAGAGGGACACCCATGCCAGATCCAGTAGGGCTACAAAGGTTGATTCATTTCCCTTCGGAATAAGTACCAGGGATTAATCGGCTCGGGGTTGGATTACGTTCCGCCGAGGTTACTTATTAGTCGGCTCGGGGCTGGATTTCGTTCCGCCGAGGCCTCTTGGTTGTTCAGCTCGGGGTTGTGTTACGTCCCACCGAGTCGGTCTTCTTTGGACTGGGGAGGTAACATTCCCCCAGAGCCCAAGTCTTTCACTCGGCTCGGGGTCGGGTTACGTCCCACCGAGTCAGTCTTCTTTGGACTGGGGAGGTAACATTCCCCCAGAGCCCAAGTCTTTCACTCGGCTCGGGGTCGGGTTACGTCCCACCGAGTCAGTCTTCTTTGGACTGGGGAGGTAACATTCCCCCAGAGCCCAAGTCTTTCACTCGGCTCGGGGTCGGGTTACGTCCCACCGAGTCAGTCTTCTTTGGATTGAGGAGGTAACATTCCCCCAGAGCAAGTGTCTCACTCAGCTCGGGGTCGGGTTATGCCCCTCCGGCTCATGATTAGACCTCGAAGGGTCTCAAAGTGTTCGGATAACAGGAAGCATAAAGAAAAGGAAAAATAGATAAAAAAGACACAAAATATATATATTATATGTCAAAATACAGCCTAAAGTTTCATTACAAAAAAAGTAAAGTGTACACAGGGCCCCGATCGGGTTACCTTTTCTCATTCAGCCCGCACAGGGGCAAGAATTTCTTCCTCAACCGGCTCAGACGACGGGAGGATCGGCTCGACCTCGGGAGGAGGAACTACGGTTTCAACCTCGGCAGCATGGGAGACCTCTGCCTCAGGGATAGGAGGAGGGATCTCAAGGCAGTCCTCGCCGAGGACAGGAGCATCAGGCCGTCCCTCTTGGGAAGCCCCAGAAGCCAAAATGACCGAAATCGGGTCAGGATCCATCACCTCCTCGGTAGGGGGAGGGAGCCACTTCCGGAACTCCTCCTCGGAAATATCCCCCTTACAAAAGCTGATGGCCGCATAAATAGGATCCATATTCAGACTTGGCAGCACCATCGATATCAGTTCAGCACAGTCACCAACCCCCTCAAGGCGGATGGCCTCCTTCTCGGTCTCAAGATCGGCCTCTCTCTCCTCCAGCTCGGCCTCTTTCCTCTCAAGATCATCCCGAGCCCGTGCCATTTGCTCATCGTTGGCCTTCAATTTGGTTTCAACTTTTGACACATTCGCTTTCAAAACACCGATCTCAAATTAGGCAGCCTTCAAATCCTCCCTAGCAGAGTCGGCAAGTTTTTGCTCCAACGCGGCAGCAGCAGCCTTAAGAGCTTTGTTTGTTTTAAAGTTCTCAATTGCAGTCGATTCGAGGTTCTTTATCACCTCCTCCCGATCAGCCAGTTTAGCCTCCACTTCTGTAAGGCGATTCTGAAGTCTCTGGGCCTGACCACCCTCGGAAAATAGGCTCAGAAGGAGGTCCTTATTCTTCGCCATGAGGTAAGTAGCCTGCACGAAAACAAAAGAAAGTCAAGATATGAGATAAAGAAGACCGAGAACCGAAATCAGAAAAAGGAAGAATAAAACTACCTTCGACATTTGAGAACTCATCTCGATCACCACAGCTTCAGGAGAGATATCCTCATATCTCGAAACCTCCCCCGGGGGAATCACCTCGGCCAATTCATTAAAAGCCGGAACTAAATGGGAAGTAGCCTCCCGGATGCCTTCTCCCAAGTCATCCACCCCGAGGATCACGGAACCTTTCCGCTTCTTAGTAGAACCCTCGGAAGATTTTTTCCCCCGACGGACATCTTTCTTCTTGCCGGGACAGGCTCCTCCTCCTCCCCCCCCAACTCAGCCTCCTTGGCCCCAAATTGATGCCTCCTTTTCCTCAAAGGTTTGGCGGACTGATGAGACGAGCAGACCCCGATGACTGCACACCAGGAGAAGATAGACCCCGAGCAGCCGGCTGAACTTCCCCCTGAGATAACCTCCCAGCCCCGACAGGTTCAAGCTGTGCCCGAGAAGTTCCCGTTTCCACATGACCGGCCTTCTTCATAGTACCAGCCAACTTCTCAAGAAACTTCGGCCTCTTTGACATGCCTACAAAAAAAGGGGAGAAGGAAATCAGGACCCGAGCATATAACAAAGACATCAAACATTATAAACCAAACAGAGAAGTCAAACTAAAACAGTCAGCAAACATCTACCTATCCGACCCGAGGCCTCCGAAAGGACAGTCCGAGTAAGGCCCGACTCAACAAAGGCCGCCTCATTAACCAACTTCCTCCAGTGGGCAGCATACCCCCGAGCCCAATGTACCCGCCTCCGGACCTCGAGAAAACCTTGGGAGCATCCCGCCAATAAGCTGGGAGGATTCAGAGAAGTTAGAAACCTAAGAAACTAAGAACGAGAATAAGAAAAAAGTGGGGTATTAACTCCTAACCTCCCGCCCTGAAGATGTCCGAACCGAGACGTCCTCCTCAAACGATCTCAGGACCCGACCCCAATCCCCAGTAGCCCAGAACCAAAGATCCTTGAAATTCTTATTAGATTCGGGGAGTTTCTGGACAACATTGGACGAACTCTCATAAGCAGAGAGGTAATACCAACCGTAGTGGGTCTTTGGGTTAGACTTCAAAAGATATAACCTCTTCACCTCTTCCAAAGAAGGAACACCTAAACCTGCCCGGTGCCAACCACATATATGCCGGCCAGAATCCTCCAACTATTTAAACTCAATTGACAGGGGTACTCCATCTCGGCCAGCATCCAAGCAAAATAACGTTGCATCGGCAGCCGTAGCCCACACTCGAAAAAGGCAGGAAGAAGTGCCACCGAGCCTTCGTCAGGTTGACTAGCGCGATCCATCGGGCCGGGAACTTCAAAGCGATATCTATCGGAATATCATATCTCTGTCGAAGTAGTGCAAGGTCATTTTCAGTTATTTTGGAAGGACGGTTCATATCCAGAGCAGACGAACCAAGATCACCGGGCTCTGGATCCTTCCGAGGAACCCTTTGATGGTAGGAATCTTGTTCGATCTCAGAAGGAGTAGGGGTAGTATCAAGGTCTTCTACACTAGGTGCCCCTGAGCCCGAGGAAAGCTCCTCAGCAGGGGGAGTTAAGTTTTAGCAGGCTTTTCAAGGGAGGAACTGCTGCCAGACATCTCTGACATCCGGAAAAAAAAAGGGAAGGGGAAGTCAGTCTTAACTAAGAAACTACTCAGGTTTCTAAAAACAGGTGGGTTCTAAAGAGCACCCTAAAGCAAAATCCAACAAAGCCTTAAGTCATTCCCTAGCAACATTTAGCAAGGAAAGCATGATTCACAACACAAAAAGAGAAGAGATCATTCAGAAGACTTACTTGTTTTTTCTCAAAAAACCAGAGATTGTGCAGTACGATTTGCCCGTTCCTTATGTTCGCAGCAGAGAAAAGAGCCCACGGTTGAATTCCGAGAACACTAATTTGAGCGAGTCAACAGAGATATTTGCAGAAAAGAAGAAGAAATTTCCGAAAAAGATTGAACAGTGAAAGCCTCGCCATCTTATAGTCATGGCCAAGACGCTCGTGGCCGTTAGATCAAAAAGAGAAACCCGGATGAACGCCAAGTGTCGACTGCAAAAGAGGTCTCCAAAATTCAAACAGACGGTTGAGATTAGCACACTGTAAAACAAACCTCTACACGGTCGATTCATTTCCCTTTTTGGCGGGAACCTGACGGATGTTCGACAAGTGTCAAAACTAGAAGAAAACCTAAAAGATGATTTGATGGGCATTTAAGCAGACGTAACTGTTGCGCGTCTCAAGAAAAGGCGTTAAGAAAAGACGACGCAACCTATTGATTCCACACCGAGGTCGACCCTCAACAGATTCAATTCAGCAACACCATTTATATATAGTTCCCGGCACCAACTCATACACTCGTTGGAACCGAGAACTAGGGGACAGATGTTGATGTTGTTTTCAGGCACTACGATATTTAAGGCAGCACGACAAGGACAAAAGGGTAATTCCCTGCTTGGTTAGGATCATTAAATCCAACACGACCACTTTGTAATAAAAGAACAAGCACCTTACGGTTCCAAACCGACCACAACAGATATAGACCGAGCACTTCATGACCGGCTACCGATCACCTGGGCTCAGATAGTCGGGCACAATCAGGTCGACATCAACATTCTCAGCATAAAGGACTACCATGACCGACCTCATGAAGACCGACCATATGGCGAAGATATGCTCAAAGATAATGACACCCTATTCTTGCGGATAAGATAAGCAAATTATCCTGTTCTCACAAGGAAAGGAAGTCAGAGTCCGAAAAGGAATAAGAAAAGAGAAGACTGAGTTCAAACTAGGATTTCTTATGCAAATAGGAGTCTGATTTCTACACTATTATAAATAGGAGGACATAGTATGTGTAAAGGGCATCAAAAAATTAGTGATCTGAATCTTCAAGCTCTGACTTGTAGAGACCCAAGAAGAGTGTTTAAGTAATAAAAGTACCATTTTTTTTGTCTGTGGACGTAGGTCGGATCCAAATCCACCGAACCACGTTAAATCTCCTTGTTGATTGGTGTGTTTATCTGTCTTTTGCTAAATTTGTCTTTGGTCCCCCATAACCAAACAAATTCACTATTGAGGGAGGATTTCTTCGGGAGTGATATTCCAATATTACACTGGGACCAAAATCCACCGTCAACAGTATCTAATTTTCTTTTTTACTTATTGTTTTCGTTTTATTGTGTTTCAGGTTATCAGAATCTTAATGAGACGAACCAGAAGCTTTGAACTACGACCGTTTGACCCAGAAATTGAAAGAACCATCAGACAGTTGAGAAGGGAAAGGCGACAAGGCCAAGAAGTAATTGTTAACATGGAATCTGAACCTTTGGAGGTTGCACCACCAATTCCCATTCGAGACAGAACCATTCCGGTGGTTGACAGACTCATTTCATGTATTGTACTTCCTCCATTACCAGCAAATGCATGTGACATCAAAACTTGCATTCAGATGATTCAGCAATCAATACATTTTGGGGGGAATGCAACTGAAGATCCTAATGCCCACATCAGCAACTTCCTGGAAGTTTGCGGTACTTTCAATTACAACCGAGAAGCTGAAGAAGCAAGGCGACTGCGTGTTTTTCCATACTCCTTGAAGGACAGAGCTAAAGCTTGGCTACATTCACTTCCAGCTGGTTCCATCACCACTTGGAACGCTTTAGCCACCAAATTTCTTGCAAAGTACTTTCCACCAGCCAGAACTGGAAAGTTGAGGAATGACATCACATCATTTGTACAAAAAGAATCAGAAACTCTCTACGAAGCTTGGGAAAGGTACAAAGATTTGCTCAGGAAATGTCCTCACCATGAGATTCCAAAATGGCTTCAAGTCCAAACATTCTATAATGGACTTTCTGGAATAATGAGAACCACAATTGATGCTGCTGCTGGAGGAGCATTGATGGCAAAAGGAGAAGAACAAGCCTGGGACCTAATCGAAGAAATGGCCAACAACAATTCATTGTGGCCAACAGAAAGGAGCATGATTCAACGAATTGCTGGAATTTATGAAGTTGGAGCCAATTCAGCAGTCATTACCAAACTAGATCAAATATGCAAATTCATGGAGACTCTCAGTATGCAAAGCAACATTGGAACCACAAATTCACCATATGGAGAAGCACAAGAACAAAATCAACATGAAGAAACGGTGAATTATGTCAATAATTTCAACAGACAGTGGAATAATCCATATTCCAACACCTACAATCCAGGGTGGAGGAATCATCCCAATTTCTCATGGAGTAACAATTCAGGGCAAAAGAACTATCCACCACCCGGATTCCAACAGCAAAACCATGAGTTTGAAAAAGATCCAGAAATGAAAGATTGGCTTGCAGAGATGTTCAAAAAGCAACAAGCAGCATATGATGCAATGTTTCAAAGCCAATCTGCTTCCGTCAAAGCACTGGAGAATCAAATTTGACAACTGGCCAATGCTCAGAGTTACAGACCGCCAGATACCCTTCCTAGCAACACAGAACCAAATCCAAGGAACATGGGAAATGAGCAGTGTCATGCCATCATGTTAAAAAGCGGTACTGAAATTAACAAAGATGTTGGAGCCAAAACAACAACTGAGGAAGTTCCAAAAGAAGCAGAGCAACAAATGGAGGAAAAAGAAGCAAAGGAAAAAGAACAGATTACTCCACCTCCACATTTTCCTCAGCGTCTTCAGAAAAATAAACTGGACAAGCAGTTTGCTCGATTCTTGGAGGTTTTCAAAAAGCTGCACATCAACATCCCATTTACAGAAGCCTTGGAACAAATGCCCAGCTATGTCAAATTCATGAAAGATATTCTTTTACGAAAATGAAGATTGGGAGATTACGAGACAGTAGCATTGACGGAAGAATGTAGCGCCATCATTCAGAGAAAACTTCCCCCTAAGTTGAAAGATCCTGGCATTTTCACCATTCCTTGCAACATAGGAGAACATAACTTTGGTAAGGCTTTATGTGATTTAGGTGCAAGTGTTAACTTGATGCCTTTTTCTATTTTCAGGAAGCTGCAGATTGGAGAAACAATGCCCACCTCACTGTCTCTACAACTTGCTGATAGAACGCTCGTATTTCCAAAAGGCGTTGTTGAGAATGTGTTGGTTAAGGTTGACAAATTCATTTTCCCAGCAGATTTTATTGTCCTTGATATGGAGGAAGACGCAGACGTGCCAATCATCATTGGGAGACCATTCTTAGAAACAGGTCGAACTGTGATTGATGTACAAAAAGGAGAATTAACCATGAGGGTACAGGACCAAGAAGTAACATTCAATGTTTTCAAGGCCATGAATTTCCCAGATGATGAAAAGAATGAGGAATGTTTCAGACTTGATGTGATACACAGTACCATTCAGAACTCCAATGCAATCCAAAGTTCTACTGACAAACTTAAAACATGTCAATTGCCTGTGGAGCCTGAAGATAAATCGTCTTTTGTATTGAAAGAGCCAATTCTTGCACTACAAGCAACAGAAGAGAAAAAAGATCCAACAGCTCAACGAATTGGAGGAATTTCACAAACAGCCTTTTGAGGATGCCAAATTGTACAAAGAAAAGGTAAAGAAAAGACATGATGAGAAGTTAGTGCGCATACAACTGGAACCAGGGAAGAAGGTACTGTTAAACAAATCAAGGGTGAAATTCTTCCATTGGAAGCCAAAATCACGGTGGTCAGGTCCATTTGTGATCACCAAAGTTTTACCAGATAGAGCCGTCGAGATACATGATCCTGACTCCAACAAAAATTTCAAGGTTAAAAACAGGCGTGTTAAGCACTACTGGGGAGAACTGTTGGAGTGACAAAAAGAAAGTGTCACACTTTCAGATCCAGCATAAAGTTCAGGCAGTCACGTCTAGCTGACGACTTAAAACTTAGCGCTCGCAGGGAGGCAACCCATGCAATTTGTGTATATATGTGATTTGATATAATTTAATTTTGTGTGTTTAGTTTTTACAGATTAAGACATTTCAAGATGGAAGAAGCTCTCGCAAGTCTTTACAAGCAATTTCCTTCTCTCCCTCAAAAATCTCTGATGAAAGTTTACAAAGCTCGCTTGGAACGGATAAGACTACTGATGATCAAAGGTATTCCTACTGATATTTGTTGGGTAATCGAAGCACGTGTACGTCTAACAGGTGAGTATTCTGAGACTTGTAGTTCTTATTTACCTGGTTTTGGAAGAAGCACCTATGCAAAGAAACTTAGAGCTAAGAAAATGGGTGTTTATTTCAAATGTGCATGTTGGACTTGCAATACTCGTTGTCGTTATTTAGGAATGGTGTCTGATAATCGCGAAGACAAAATTAAATTCATTAGGGATGGCTTGAGTAAGGAGTCGTTAGATAATATATCTTCGACTCTTGAGACGCATCCTAGTGGATATGTTCACATAGCCTTTCACAAATTACACACACAATTCCAAAAAGAAAGACAGCAGTTAAGTCTTGGGAATCTGACTCAAAAAGACCCTGTTTGCCAATTTATAAGAAAATTGGATGGGAAGCTTGTCCCTGACGCATAGATGTCAATTAAGCCATTACTTTTCTTGTACATATTATATCTCTTTGTCTTTTTCTAATAATTGATTTGTTTTGTTGTTTTCTCCGACAGGATCCAGACCTTTTTGACTATCACGATTTATTTTACTATTTTGCTACTAATCGTCCTTTGGAAGATATTAGTGCTATTATTTTACTAACCCTTTTCAGGTATTATAAATTCAACTCATCATTGCACTTTTGAAGACATCCATAGTAAAACATGGAAGCCACTTCAAGAAGACGAGTTGAAAACATCTATGTGTTTTGTGGTAGTAGTGTTGGTACTAAACCACAATACATAGAAGCAGCAAAAGAATTTGGTCGAGTCTTAGCTGCAAGGAATATGCACTTAGTATATGGCGGAGGCAATCTTGGACTAATGGGGATCGTTTCAAAGGCCGTACAGGAAGGAGGCAGTCATGTTTTAGGAATCATCCCAAAACCCTTGGCAGAGGCAAATCTTATTGAACCATCAAACGGAGAGGAACTGATCGTGCCAGGTATGTCTGAACGACTGGTAGAAATGATTAACCGTTCTGATGCTTTTATTGCTTTGCTAGGTGGCTTGGGTACATTGGAGGAAATTTTTATAGTACTATCTTGGGCGAACCTGAAAATACACCAGAAACCGCTTGGACTGCTCAACGTTGATGGATTTTATGATTTTCTTTGTGTGTTTCTTGATGATGCTCGGAGAAATGGGTTCGTGTCAAAACCTATGAAAGAACTCCTTTTTACTGCCAGGTCTGCTCCGGATCTAATAGACCAATTCTTAGCCTATGAACCACAAGTTGATCCTAACCTTTCAAAGATAAAATGGTCCGATGATGATCGTGGTAAGAAGCGTCGAATAAATCTGGATCTTAACCCTTAATTTTCCTGTAAAATTTCAGCTAACCAGGTACTATCTTCTAAACTCTTCTTCTACTGTTTAAAGACATTAGGGACAATGTCTCATTTAGGTTTGGGGGTGAGGAATAGTTAATAGTACTTGTTTGTATTGTGTTTTTATTTTTAGTCCAAAATTTTTCGAAAAATACAAAAAAATTAAAAAATTTTCAAAAATTACAAAAATATTTTGCATTTTTATCAAAGGGCATATTTAAAGCTAGGTGATGGTTTGGTGTCTTCCTTCACTCACTACCTTTCTATAAGGAAAAGCTTTGAAGGCACCTAGATAATCATTCACTTGTAGCGTGTTATGATAGACTAGTTTGAAGGACTCGTTGTTTATTCCTGACACCAAGCGATAAGAGCCTAAGGGGCTTGGGTATTTAAGTGAGCCTCGCTCCACCCTCCCTCTGGGGAATCTACAACGGGAAGTCCATTCGACAGTTAGTCACACACCATAAACTTGTTGGCACGTACCACAAGGTATAAAAAAGGTGCGTTCACTTGGTCGCCTAAACCCTTGAGTGGGGAGTCCTAGTTGTGAACAATCCTTCGTCAACGAGAGCCTTTGATTAAACTTCTAAAACCACATGTAAATTATAGTTATATGACCAGTAGAAATGTTTTGTTGTTATGTTGACTAAAAAGATGAAATTGGTAAGAAATAGTTGTGTAAGGAATTCTCACTCCTGATACGTATTTCAAAACCAATTTTTTCGAAACAAGTTAATTTTTGTTTATTCACTTTTGAATTATTTAATTTGTAAATTCTCCATAAAACTGACTAAAATGAATTTTCATATACTTAGTTGGCAGATATTATCAACATACATGGTAACATACAGACATATGATAAAATTGAAAAGATTGTAATATTCAGTACTATAGTTTAATTGGAGAAGCATCTCAAAAAAGTGATGGAATAATAAAAAAAAAATACATCTGAGATCCGAGTTATTAAGTTTGTAAGGGTATTTAATACCTAGTGCCCTAAAACCAACTGGTTTGGGAGTCATTGGCCCAAAGCTCGTTACATGGATCAAAAATGATGAAAAATTATATATATGTATATATATCTGAAATCTGAGTAATTAAGTCCATAGGGGTGTCTTAACACCTGATGCCCTAAAGCCAACTGGTTTGGGAGTCACCGACCTAAAGCTCGCTACATAGATGAAAGATATTGTATATAAATATAAAAAAAAAAACAAAGAAAAAATCAGAAAATTCAGAAAATTTATTCCATTACTACAAAAGATATGAATTCTGATAAAACTTTAGGACAAAAATATTTCTCTCTTATCAACTGCACTTATGACTGTTGTGGGCAAAAATGAGTTAAATAATACTTTGTTAGCTATATATATGAGAAATGGTAAAAATAATCGGATAATTTACTTATTCAGTAATTTAAAATGAAAAAAAACAACTAGTAACTTGGAGTAGAAGTTTCATCTGATTAGTCACTAACTTCTTTATTCTCTTTTCTCTTGTCTTTTTGCTTTTGTGTGCATTAGTTTCACTACCTTTTTACTTTTGTAAAATGTTTGTGGGTATCATTGCTGTAAACCCTCACGAGACTACAACTCGTCCACTAGGGACACCTAGGGGTTTAAAGGCTTGTTGCATATGCTAAATGCAATCGTGATCCCTACGAAAGTGGCTTAGTTAAAATTTTATTATGTTATTTTATTTTGCTCGAGGACTAGCAAAATGTTAGGTTTGAGGGTGTGATGAGTGGTAAAACTATCACTATTTCCCACTCATTTAACTTAATATTTTGTATAGTTTCTTGAGTTTTGTGAATATTTTGATGTGTTTTATGTTATTTTGTAGATAAATAAAGTTTCAGGACATTCTGGAGGTGATTTGGAGCAAAACTGTGAAATTTGGTGAAATTTGGCAAAAAGGGTATTTTGGTAATTTTGGGCATTCCGACACAAAGGGTATTTTGGTAATTTTGGGCATCTCGACACCAAAATAAAGTTTCAGGACATTCTGGAGGTGATTTGGAGGAAAACTGTGAAATTTGGCAAAAAGGGTATTTTGGTAATTTTAGGCGTCCCGACACCGAGGGTATTTTGGTAATTGCACCACCATGCCACATGTCAAAAATTCAACGAGCCGTCTTTTTTAGCCACCATGCCACGTGTCGAAAATTCAGCGATCCAAAAAAATAATAATTAAATAATTAAATAATTAAAAATAAAAATCAGAAAAATAATAATAAAAAATTGGATTTTTTTGCCTATAAATAGATTTCGAATTTCTAGTTTCAAATATACCAAATCCTCTGAAATACTTATATAAAAGAGAGTTCTTCTTATTTTCTTCTTATATTCAGTTTTATTTACGCTTTGTAGTAGTAATTCTATCCATCCATGAGGGGTAACTTCTCTATGCTGAGGTAAAAATGTAATTCTTTTACTTTTGCTATTTAGATTAATCTCCCTTAAAATATAATATATAAACTGTTTAAAACCTGACTTGATAAGGATACCGCCATACTGGTCGGTTGGTTATTCAATTTAATCTGGTTAAACCCGACTTAATGAGGATACCGCCATACTGGACGGTTGGTTTAAGTTTATATTTCTGTTCCGCCTTATGGCTGGTATATTTGAATTTGACTTAATCAGGATACCGCCATTCCGGACGGTTGGTTTAAAATATCACAAGTATATATATTATTATTTTTTGGGAGATATCTAAATAGTATATAGTAGAAGTTATTTCATTTTACCTTAGCATTTCATTTCATTTTATTGCAAATTATTATTCCACAATTACTTTTCAGCAATTTCACTTTATGTCTTTTAAGTTTTTATCAACTTTAGCTATGTGTTGTAACTAAGTTAAATATCTAGGGTTGTGATAAAATCTAATATCACTGGTTTTAAAAAGGGTTAGATTATAGTTTGGGTAATTAAAGAATTATTTGTTGAGTCATAATCTTAAAGCATTTTTATTAACTGGCCATTAATAAAATTGATTAGTTAAACTTAAAATGAACTAGACATAGAGACTTTAAGTTTAAAGACCCACGATCTTCTTTAAGGATAGATAAACCTTTAATAGATTTCCTTACAGGATAGGAATATACCTGTTGGGCGGGGGTAATCATAATTGGAATTCAAACTTAATGAATCTAGGTCATTTGGTTGACATAGACATATGATTCAATTGAATTAAACTAGGTATTTGTAAATGACCATCGGAAGAGGCTTTTACATAATTTAATATTCCAGATTAATAAATCAATATTTACCCAACTATGATTTAACTACTTCATCTTTTAATTAATATTGGAAGAATTCACAACCCTAGATAGTTTTAATTCTCATTAATCTACTCTCAAATTTCTTTTACTTGTTTTAAATTTAGAATCATCATTATCTTTTCAAACAACTTGTTAGATATTAGTAATCACTTGACCTCATAAAATTAATAGAATAGATATTAAGTCCTCGTGGGATCGATACTTTTTATACTACTTGAACGATACGTGCGCTTGCGTTATACGTGTGTGATTACGCCGGTCAGTATTCTAGATTATCTTGTTAACTGACCTACCCTACGGCGGTACTTCCCTTGTTAAGTCCAAGGATCCCAAAATGGCGGGTCACACTCACAAAGGAATCTTTAACTGTTAATGAAATGACTTAATGAAATCAAACAGTAGTTGGTTAATATAGGAATAAGAGTTATTCCCGTATATATTAATCGATTGAGATTGTCTAGATCTATCATGCAAGTACTTGACCTACTCTACGGCGGCACTTACTTATAGGATGATAGATTTCCGTGGCATAGTAATTCTCATAGGTTTCTAATTTGTTATTCATGGTTATGCATCATGTTTAATTTTATGTCAAAATTGTTTGATGTTTTTTAATATGCGATGAATGTTAAATGCATGTTTATTTCATTTTTCAACCATGGTTTCTCCGATTATTTCCATACTTTCAAATGATAAATTAACGGGAGAAAATTATGTTAAGTGCAAAAGTAACATAAACGCTATCTTTGTCTGTGAAGACCTAAAGTTTATTTTGACGGAGGAGTGTCCTTCCGAACCGGCCAGAAATACTGGCCAAATTGTGCGCGATACCTACCAGAAATGGGTCGCAACTAATGAGAATGCATGCTGCTACTTGCTAGCATGGATGTCTGAGGTTCTTGTTGTAAAGCATGAACCTGCGGCTTCAGCATCTCAGATGATAAAGTCATTGCAGGGCATGTTCGGGCAGTCTTCGGAGTGTCAACGTCATGAGGCCATGGTCTCAGCGATGACTGCTAGGATGAAGGATGTGACATCAGTCCGATATCACATCTTGAAGATGATGACCCATCTCAACACTGCTGAAACCCATGGAGCTCGTATTGACGAGCGTAGCCAGGTGACCATGATCATGGAAACTCTTCCGAAGAGTTTCCTGCAGTTTAAAAGGAACTATGTTATGAACAAGTTGACTTTTACTTTGACCCAGCTGCTAAATGAGCTCACCCACTATGAGTCCATGCTTGTGGATCCTCGTAAGTCCAGTACTGAGGCAAATGTTGTCGAGTCTTCTAAATCTACAAAGATGAAGAAGAATAACACTGGGAAGGCTAAGGCTAAGCCCATGAAGAAGAAGAACAAGAAATGCTCCAAGGATGCCAAACCTAAGGGAAAGTGTTTCCACTGCAACAAGAACGGGTATTGGAAAAGGAATTGTCCTAAATACCTTGTTGAGCTGAAGGCAAAAAAGACTGCAGGTAAATAGGATTTACTTGTTATCGAATCTCTATTAGTGGAAGATGATAAATCCGCTTGGATTGTTGATTCTGGAGCCACTAACCATGTTTGTTCTTCTTTGCAGCTACTTGAATCATGGAGGGACCTTGCTGAAGGTGACTACACCATGAGGGTCGGGACAGGGGATGCCATTTTAGCAAGAGCAGTGGGAGTTTCCAGTTTAAATTTTAAAAATAATAGTTATTTAAATTTGAACAATGTGTTATTCATTCCTGGTTTTCGCAGGAATTTGATTTATGTTTCTAAACTTTTGGATGATGGTTATTCAGTTTCTTTTAATAGCAATTTGGTTATTATTGGTAGAAATGGATTAACCATATGCATAGGAAACTCAGAAAATAACTTGTATGTGTTAAAACCGTTAACACATAGGTCACTACTCAATGCTGAAATATTTAAGGTTGAGAAACCTAAAACTAAACGGCTAAAGATTTCTCACAATGACACATATCTGTGGCATCTTATACTTGGTCATATCAACCTTGACCGAATAGATAGGTTGATAAAGAATGGAGCCTTAAACCAGTTAAAGCCCGGAACTTTACCAGTTTGTGAATCATGTTTAGAAGGAAAAATGACCAAGAGACCTTTTATTGGAAAAGGTATAAGAGCCAGTCAACCACTTAAGCTTATACATTCAGACATTTACGGACCGATAAATGTAAGAGCCCGAGGTGGTTATGAATATTTTGTCACATTTATTGACGATTATTCCAGATATGGGTATGTTTACCTAATGCAGCACAAGTCATATACTTTTGAAAAGTTTAAAGAGTATCGTGTTGAGGTTGAGAACCAGTTAGGTAAAACAATCAAGACTCTATTATCAGATCTTGGAGGAGAATGTTGGTTTCTATAATATGTCCCAAGGAAAGATTAAGCATACATGAAATACAACAAAGAATATATATAAAAGATGAAGTATGGCGGAATCATACTTACCAATCTCTTGTGATGAAGAAAGATCAAGCCAAGATGGAAGCTCCAAGGTAGATTAGGTTCGGCCAAGGAAGACAAGAAGAGGAAAGCTCCAAACTTTGTGTATTCCTTGCTCTATGATGGTTTCCCTATCACCTCTTTTTATCCCTTGAAGGTGCTAGCCTTGCATGTTCCAAACATCAACCTTTTCTTCAAGCTTTTGACAACCAAATTTGAAGAAGATGAAGACCAAAACTGCATGCAGTTTTCGGTCAAGAGTGAGTGAGAGAAGAGAGATTTTCTTAATTGATTTTGATACCAAAAATCAATTTATATTTATGCCATAATATTTATTAAATAATAATAAATCTATGACACAAGCCATGCAAAGGCTTAGAGTGTCAAACACTCAAATTCCATGCATAACATTTGAGTGTAATATACACTATCACCATGCAATGCATCATCAATAAAATAATGCATATAATGACATGTGTCATGTGGGCCCCACACGTTTCCAAATGAAAGTGGGCCCACGTGCACTCACGCGTTCGGGTTCGATATTTCCGAAATACCGAACTTACGTCGCGACGTTATTTAAATCGAATTTAAATAAATAATCGCGCCTAGCGAAATTATTATTTACGTCGCTAACGAATTAATTCTAAATTAACTCGTATGCCCGAATTAAAATCTAATTTTAATTTCGCGTCGAAATCGAATTTCGATTATTATATCGAATATAATAATTTTATCGATTAATTCCAAATTAATCGTTCTCTCTCTCTAAACAAGGTACTTTATCCGAGATAAAGTTTCTCCGCAATTAATCCAAGATTAATTAAGTCCGAATCAAATATCATAGGTGAATCTTCAGGTAGCGACCCAAGAGATCTCCGGATATGTTGGCAGTAAATACGGTCGTCGGATAATCCGAACACGCACGTACCTCGTACTACGTTCTCACCGATTCACAAGACAAGGTTGGCTTCTAGCAAAGCGCCATGTCTACCCAATTCTCCAGAAATATTCTTATAGGAATATAAGATCTATATCAAGCGTAGTATACCGTAGTATTGCGTACATCGATCCAGTATCGGATGATCACATG
>SKCR01021575.1:0-17706 GCA_019454045.1 Zanthoxylum bungeanum | reverse complement strand
GGACTCATCCCCAAAACTGATACTGATGCGGGCCTCAACCCTGGGACTCATCCCCAAAAATGATACTGATGCGGGCCTCAACCCTGGGACTCATCCCCAAACTGATACTGATGTGGGCCTCGCCCCCATGCTCCGTTCTCGAAATGTCTTTCTCGGCATACTGAACCTCATCCCCGAGTCATTGCTTGATGTGATGGTTCATTCCCGAACCTTGCTGCATGAGGAATGGGAGACTAGTTGCCCCTAGTCTCGGTTCATCTTTCTTTCCTTTGTTGCTTTTTCATTTTCTTCAAGACCTGCGAATAAAAACAAAACACCAAAAAAGAATACAAGTACGTTACATGTATGCATGCATGCATGAATGAATTTCCTATTCCGTTGGGTTAGGTCTTCTTTGTGCTCTTCGGCGCCCTTTGTCTACAGATGTCTTTGGTCACCCCCTAGGTCTGCTTACGGTTTCTTTCTGTCAATTCTTTTCCGGTGATTGCTCAATTTCCTTAAGTCTCATTGCTCAAGATTCCAATATATCCCTTATTCGTGAGGTGGTAGACTGGTCGCCCCCAGTCTTGATTTAGCTTTCTACTCTCCGCTGTTTGCACTTGGTCAATGTGAACCACATGGTGGGGCATTCCATATCAACATGCTATATTACAAGCTATGAACTAGTCTCAATAGTTATACATATTATTGTCCTCAAAGAATGCCCAGTAATGAAACTAGAGAACCTTTAAAGCATTCAATGCAACTCAAATCCAAGTTTTTGAATAAATGATCTAGGACAGACTCAAAGTGTCTGTGTGCAAAGGTTCCTTTGCAGATTCATCCCCAGGTAAGCAAACCCTATAATTTCGTCAAAAAATCGGGATCGATGGGTCAAACCAACCTAGATGTCTCAATTATGCCTGCAGTTGCTTTTCTGTGCTCAATGTGGTATGGTTTTCTTCCTCTTTTGTCTCTTTTTTTTTTCTTTTCATTCTGAACTTCTTTTTTTTCTTTCTTTCTCTTTTTTTTTTCAACACACCTACCTTTTAAGGTAGCATTTCTCCTCATGGTGGTCCTAATACTCACCCATGGGTAGCTTCACGCTTATCGGTTATTGGTGGTTCAATTCTTTTCTTTAGAGACTTTTCTTTCATTTTTAACCATACCACACATCATAACACAAGCAAATCGGGATAGACATCTAAGTAAACGGTCATTCACCGACCTACAATTTCTTCAACTAGTCACCTTGCCAACCACTCATGTTTTCACCGCTAAGGACCTATAGTGAAGTGCTTACGAGTCTAACATAGATCAATCACTCAAAGTATCAGATAAAAGCACATCAAGAGTTTATCGTTTCTAAGATTTCACCCTAAAGCAATCAATTTCATCATCGGACTTATGCCTAACTATTAAGGACTAAGAACAAACAATTTTTTTTCTATCTTTTTTTTTTCTTTTTTTTTTCTTTTTCTCTCTTTTCATTTCTTTTTTTTTTGGCCTACCATGGTCTTTCTATCCTTGCAGTAAATTTCTATTTCTCGGTTTCCTTCTCCCCGATATTCATGTTTGTTAAACTCCTCTTGACAAATCTTTCTTTCTCCTCTAACCCAACGAATATCTATGATGGCTTTTAAGACACGATGGTTAACATGATGCATGAAGTTCGTGCGATGTATGAGATATAATATGTATGTGGTTATCAAAAGCATAAAGAGGCAACTTCTATAAGTCATACAACTATGGTTCACATGCGACTGTAGGCACGGTTAACTAAAGCACAAATCACAAACATTACAAGGCATTATTTCAAGGCCGATTCTCTTATCCTAGAGGAGTCGCCAGACTGTAGGACACAGAACTTGACGACGCTGTTCTAGGCTCGCGGCCTAGTTGGGAGTACGGAATAGCCTACGGGAGATTAAACCGGAGTATAATGGAGTCGCCACCCGGTGTGAACTGGGAAAATGATTTAAGGCCGCACTCACCCCTCGCAAGGGAAGACCTCAAACCGTTGGGTTCGGAATGGTCCCTTTCTTATGCCACTTGTAATGATATGATTTGTGCAATAAACTAACCGAATCTACTCAACATTACCGGATTCACTCATGACTGTTAGTATTCTTTTAATGAGCCTTGTCCCTTCTCTAACCCAAACGGTATCTATGATGTCTTTTTGAGACATAGAAGATGTTAACATGACATATGTATGTATGAGGTGCATGAGATGTATGTAATATATGTAACATACTAAATCAACTAAAATTTTCAAACAAATCGACCTGTTATCATTTTAGAAGCTTTTGGGCTAACTGTCATAGGAGTGAACTCGTCCCAGTTTAAATGGCCCAACGAGTACACATCTCATGGCAAGGAGCCCAACTAATTCCAAATGGCAATGGTCCGAACACAATCACAAAGTGGCCCATCAATCACTTAGAAGCCTTTGGCCCAATCGTCATAAAATACGTTTTTGTCCCAGTTTAAATGGCCCAACAAGCCCATATCCCATGACAAATGGTCCAAATGGATCCAAACGGCGATGTTCCCAAACACAGGCATAAAAGAAAGATAATGCAAACATAAAACAATGATTTCTACAGAATGGCCCATCAACATTTTAGAAGCTTTGGGCCTAATGGGCATAAGGTACGAACTCGCCCCAGTTTAAATGGCCCAGCAAGTTTGCATTTCTGACAATAGCCCAACTGCATCCAAATGAGGATGGTCCACAAGCACATATTCAAGGAAATAATTGTTACTTTAACCATACAATCCCGGTCTATAGGTGGGTTCACAGGAGTGTAGACAAAGGCTCTCATCGGCGAAGGATGGCCCACAACTAGGTCTCCCCAATCAAGGGTTCGAGCAACCAAGTGAGCGCACCCTTTTTTATACACTAAGGTACGTGCCAATGAGCTATGGTGTGTGACTGACTGTCAAATGGATTTCCCGTTGTAGATTCCCCAGAGGGAAGGTGGAGCGAGGCTCACTTAAATACCCAAGCCTCTTAGGCTCTTATCGCTTGGTGTCAGGAATAAACAACGAGTCCTCCAAATTAGTCTATCACAATAAGCTACGGGTGGATGATTATCTAGGTGCCTTCACAGTTTTTCCTTATAGAAAGGTAGTGAGTGAAGGAAGACACCAAACCATCACCTAACTTTAATAATGCCTTTGATTAAACTCCATAAACCCACAGTAGACATGGTTAATTAAAGAACAAATCACAAACATTACAAGAAATTATTTCGGGGCCGATTCTCTATCCCCAGTGGAGTCGCCAGACTGTAGGACACAGAAATGGACGACGCATGCTGTTCTGGGCTTGCGGCCCTTGGGAGTACGGAGTAGCCCGCGGGGGACTAAACCGAAGAATAATGGAGTCGCCACCGGTGTGAACCGGAAAATGATTTAAGGCCGCACTCACCCCTCGCAAGGGAAGACCTCAACCGTTGGGTTCGGAATGGTCCCTTACTTATGTCGTTTGTAATGAATGAATATGTGCAATATTAACCAAGTGTACTCAACATACATGTTGGTCAAAGTAGTCTAAATTCTTATAAAGTCTAAATCTAGGTTTGCAGGCTTCAAAGTAAACTTTCATAACAGCCAACACATGATATCAAACATCAAACATGTTAAGTAACTAATAATCATAACATAACTTAAATTACTAATACGAAAGGTAAATAACTAAGTCATGCTTAAAAATAAAACAACATTCTAATAGCCTAATCATGCTCAAATACAAGTTTGGATGAAATAAAATATATGTATCCTTCAAGTGGTACGGGGCATTGTATCCCGAGTGCAAACCATAATACCGTCCATTCGGATTCGGCTATGGAATTTATGTCCGGGTTTCCATCCAATATACCACAAGAAAGAACACATATTCCATTCACCCGAAATCACATCACACACTAATTCATAATTCTCATGCGAAGAAAAGTAAATTACATGCTTTTCTAAGTTACTAATTTACATAACTTAAATTAAATAACATGCTAAACCAATTATTCATGCTAAACACATAAAATACATTTTCTAAGTCATTATTTCATGTGAACCAATTCAAACCATATGCTAATCTAATTATCCATTATAAACATCATAAAACACATCTCCTAAATCATTATTTCATGTAAATACATTTAATAATATAAACCCTCAGGTCTAACCTTTTGTGTCGTTCGTCGGAGGTGCGTTATACGGCCGTCGGAAAGGCTAAGACACCACGATTTCACCGGTTCACTGGTTCGACGTCTTTGCTCGTTGTTTCACTATTTTTTCCACCGTTTCCACTTCGTTTCGCTGGGATTCAGGTCACCACACTTTGCTCACTGGTTTGCAGTGAATTAGGGCTGTTTTGGTGATTTTTGGGAGGTGTTGGGCTGCCGTTTGCTCGGTTTACTCAAGGACTTACAAATGCAGTTTTTGCTTACTGTTTTGATGGATTTGGGGACTGTTTTGAGCTGCTGTTGAGAGGCTAAAAATGGGCAGGATGTGCGCTGGTTCTAGGGGTCAAATAGGGTCAGTTTGTGCACTATTTTGAGGCTAATTAGGGGTGTTTTGTGCGTCAATTCCAAGGGCTGTGAAGGGAGCTTTGTGCGTGACTTCTAGGGCTGATTTGGAGGGCAGTGAAGGCGTGATGGAAAGGCTGTATGGGGGCAGTAAAGGTGCTGACTTAGGCGTGACTTTGAGGAATGAATGAGGCAGAGAGTTATAGGGGCTGAATGGGCAGTGACTTGGGCGTGAAGTGAGGCAGTGTAAGAGGGGCTGAATGGGCAGTGACTTAGGCGTGACTTTGAGGCAGTGGAGAGGGGTTGAATGGGCAGTGACTTGGGCGTGAAATGAGGCAGTGGAGAGGGGTGTATGGGCGTGACTTGTAGGGAAGATAGTGGGCTGTTTATGATTTAAATTAAAATGCTAAGTCTTTGCTTGTGTGTGTTGATGTCCTAGGTATGTGCTCTTTGTTGGAGTTTAATCAAGTCCACAAGATCACAAACAATGCATAAAAATCACATATGAACACATCAAAGGAGGTGGCGGAATCAACTCACATTGAATTTCGGTTTTGATGTTTGAAGAACAAGGTGCGATTTTTGCTCCTCCAAGTCACGGCAATGGCTTCTGGAACTGCAGTGGACGCTCGGTTTGGACTGGTTTGGACTCCACCATTTTCGGCCATGTGAGACTCCATTGAAGCTCAAAGCTTCAAGCTTCCTTGCTCAAAGAGAAGCTTCCCTATCACCTATGTATGCCTCAAGTGTGCTAGCACTAATCATCTTCCATTTTGCTTCTCAAAAATTCGGTGAACCAGAAAAATTGAAAAGTAATCGGCTTGAAGCCGTGAGGAAGAGAGGAGAGAAGAGAGGGAAGAGAGAAAAACGTTTTTGCTCTTCATTTGCCTAAAACCGTGAACAGTACCAATACAGAGAGAGAGAATAAAAAGCTTTTATATATGTCTCATTTTTATTTGCAAGTAATAAAAATACATATACTCAACTTTTAATTCAAAAGTCAAAAAGGCAAGGAATAAAATAATGTTATATTCCATCTCAAGCCTTTTAAAAGCTTTCAATCATTGCACATCACTATTCACATCACATGTCTTCACTTTATCAAAGTGACATATTGTCAAGTCATATCACTCAAAGTGACAATTGATTTGACGATTGACGCGACTAGCGATTTGACGCTTGATGTGACTCGCGTGCCGCGCTCGAATTCGAAATGCGAATGCGCTCGCAATCACTCTCGGGCTCGGGTTCGCTAATTCCAAATTAACGAATTTTCCGTCGCGTCGTAATTAAATGATTACGCCTAGCGAATTCACTATTCACGTCGCTAACGAATTAATTCTAAATTAATTCGTTCGCCCGAATTAAAATCTAATTTTAATTCCGCGTCGAAATCCAATTTCGATTAATATATCGAATATATTAATTTTATCGATTAATTCCAAATTAATCGTTCTCTCTCTTTAATTATATTTTATCCCAGATAAAATATCTCCGCAATTAATCCCAGATTAATTTTCTCTCTCATCGAATTAATCCCAGATTAATTCTATCTCTCTCTTCTAATTAATCCCAGATTAATCAAAGTGCGAGTCATACGTCATCGGTGAATCTTCAGGAAGCGACCCATGAGATCTCCGGATATGTTGGCAGTAAATACGATCGTCGGACTGTCCGAACACGTAAGTACCTCGTACTACGTTTATATCGATTTACAAGACAAGGTTGGCTTCTAGCAAAGCGCCATGCCTACCCAATTCTCCAGAAATATTCTTACAGGAATATATAGATCTGTATCAAGCGTAGTATACCGTAGTATTGTGTATATCGGCCCAGTATCGGATAATCACGTGCTAGGGCTGGGGCTGGATAAGTGTCTGCCCCGTCCGAAACACATGTCGGATGTCTGGTAACATAGTCTCTATAATCGGATATACATGACCTGGTCACAATATCCCGATTGGTTGCGCAACACTCAAGAGCACTAGTACCGTATCCTGCGTGACATCATCTCCAAATGACTGAAGTGACACTTCCATCTTGACATCACACCCAATACACTACGACTCTCTGATAAACCCAGAAGTGGTGTACACAGAACCGGTTAAAGCCCCCTACCACCAAGACCAAAGTTTATCGATTATCGTAAGTATTAGCGATGCAAGTCTCAGGTTAAGACTATACACACCTACCTCGATTTCGGCCTCCCATAGACACATAGTCATAATACCAATGGGATTCCGAGGGGTCTATCCAGAGCGAAGCTGTTTCCCGTACCATCGGTGAAACACGACCTCCTATCGCACTTGCATAAGTATCCAATACTTATATATATGAGAACTATGCCGTTGTGCCCTCACAAACGCGCACAAGTGCAATACTAGCCTATTCCGCATTATCGATGTCCAGTCTCGATAATACTACGGCTAGGTATTTAATGATTAAACCTTCGGGGACTGATACTGTCTCATATCATTCTCAGTCCAGGTACTAATCATAGGGACCTCTCTTCATTTATATATCTATGGTGATCTAATCACAAATGATGAGAGTGCAATTTCCTTATTACATAGTTAATTTGCTACAACAACACAATGATCTGTGCAAATAGTGACGCTATGGGTCATATTATCCAACAATCTCCCACTTGGCACATAGCCAGTCACTCGAGTGTCTAACACCCGAACTATGTACAATTCGCTCAAATTGCTGAGGAAAGGTTTTCGTCAGCGGATTTGCTTAATTATCGTCTGACGCGATTTACACGATCATCACATCGCCACGATGTATGATCCGAACGAATCAGATGATATAGAAGTATATATCTGGATCGTCGATGAGACCTTTAATTCTTTAGCCTGTGCTGACGCCTAGCTCAGCTGCTAACAGAACTATATCTAATCTAATTAGATTTATTATCGATCCAAATGGCTTCTATTGCTGCCTCAGCTGCAGCAATAATCCGCATTTGTTGTTAATTCGGCAACAGTTATCTTGCTCGGAAGATTTCCAGCTTACTGTCCCAGTGTTCAATCTTTATAGTACCGCAGTATTTACCGGTTTGGAAACTTGCAGCAGTGATCCCAGTCACTTCAAGTTCTCCATCTCCATAGTTTAAGACAACATCTTTAGTTCTCTCAGATACTAACAGATGTTCTACTAATCAATATATCTCAGTACCACTGATATCACTTGGATTGACCCGATTGTGACTCCATATGCTCAAAGCGTATGAGACACCAATACAAGTACATTTTAAATGTACAATTTCTCAGAGAGTGTTACCAACTCCAAATCTAGCCCAGTAGATCTTTATTCCTTGAATAAAGGTTGTTACTCCCCAGAATTCTACGGAGAATTTCTTATGAAAGCCAAGCTTTCACCGATTGTTTTATGGGAATTTCATTGTCAGTGCCCTCTCCCACTAGCCTCCTTATATACACAAGAATTATTTCGTTTTGAGTCAAATCATAAACTATTATGATTATTTCAAAACGTCAGTTCCAAGAACCCTATGCTTGCTTCAATCCAAACATGGATTGAATAATCCGCAAACCTTGTTTGTCGGTTATACAAAATCGTCAGAATGTTGTAAACATTCTCCAAAAGGTTTCCTTTTCAGGAAAGCGATTTTGATTTATAACTGACATATTTCACAAATGAAATATACAGTTATCAACAAGCATCTTCAAAATGGATTTACCATGGCAACAGGTAAAAGGTTGAACCGTTATTAACACAATGTTGATAACGATACCTTTCCGTCAAAAGCCCAGCTTTGTACGTTGGTATGTTGCCTACCATGTATGTCTTCCTTGAAGACGTTTAATGTACCATAGGCACAATGCCTCGTGGTACAACAACTAGTATCCAAAATAGTTGTTAAACATGGAATCCATTTTCGATTCATGGCACTTTGCCATAATAGGGAGTCGATACCTTGTATCACTACCTCATACATAATCAGTTGGTGTACCTTAAAAGATTAAGATCTTTATGAGGTGAGATCAGAAACCCATACCCCAGGTTTTTTCTGACTCTCTCTGATCTACGCGGTTTCTTGTGTTTTTGAAGATTAATGGTATAGTTTCATCATAGATGAACTATTTGTGTTCCATTAGGACTTCGTGCCTTGAATAGTATTACTCCGATTTTCATCGAGTATCACTATCCTCCCACTGACCACTGCATATCGGTATTCCTCTCAGGAAAACCGCATGGTGAGCAACAATCACATTGTTCTCATGTGGGATTTATAAGTACTATACTTATGGTTTCCCTTAGGATAACCTATATTGGCACTAATCCAATTTGGGTTCTTAGTTTGGTATCATCCAAACTTTATGCCTGGCATACCCAAATTATCAGGAATGAGAAACCTCGTTTCTTTCCTGTTCACATCCTATATGATATCTGTCAAACAGATTAATATGGAACCTTATTCTAAATAAGTTTTGCACTGTTAATACATATCCTGTTTGAAGGAAATGATAGCTCAGAGCGACTCGTGATAAACCTTATCATGTCCAACAAAATTCGGTTTTTGTTCGGACACACCGTCTAACTGACATGTCTCGTTTAATTGTGTCCTAGACAACAATACCATAAATAAGTCTCTATTGATCAAATCAATTTGAGCTATTTATTTGTCATTTATATGTTTGAGATTTTTATTTATATTCAAAATATAAATTATGTTATTTACATCTAATGTATTTATCTCAGTATCATCTTTATATAATAAAACACTCAGTGTTCTATAATATAAAGGTTTTATCCGCAACGGATTAAACACTGATAAAGAGATAATGTCTCTAGTCAAACTAGTTACATTATAACAGTTCCTAATTTAAGTACACACCCCAGGTTAGTTCCTAAACTTAGGTATCTACGGTCGAAACAGCGACTTTCGTCCCGTTTCCGATTCGCAGAGGAATCTCAGCTTGAAGTCAGTATCCTGCTCAAAGCAGATTCTGAATATCAATACATATATTATGTACCACACTAAGTATTTAAAATCTAATTTCAATACTAGCTGTGAACATAACTAAGACAAATATTTTTAAAGTTAGAGCCTCGCCCTTTCTTTAATTCCTTCGTGTCTTCCATATCCAAATGGTAGTCACTTTGGGATATGTCAATTATCCTTTTCAATATTTTAGGAACCTTAGGCCAAGCCTTGGGTTTTGGAATATCGAAACGATGTGCACCTCGTGCAACATGCCCAATTGCAAACTTTGACTTTTCTCCACTAGAATAGTCAATTAATTCTCCAAGAATTATTAATTGCAATTTTAATACTTTTAAATCTAAAGATAGATTTATTATAAGTATATTAATTAAGCATTAAAGTCATCATCACATAAATCTTCCAAAGATTTTATGCTCTACTATTTGCTTAATTTTGGGCTTAAGGTATAATAAGTTATTTTATCAAATAAAGTAACCTATTATTTATTCCCAATTTGAAAATAAATCATTTAAAATATTTTAATCCTAGATTATATTTTAAATATCAACTTTTCAATTTTATCTTGATTACAATAGTCCAACTATTTAATCAACGATTAGTGGTACTTTATATATTATAATGATTATAATAGTCCAACTATATAATCAAATATAATCCAAATTAATTAACCTCAATTACATTGATTACTATAATCCAATTATAAAATCAACTGTAAACTGAAATTAATTAATTCAAATATATTGATTAATATAATCCAATTATATATAATCAAGTATAATACAGTCCAACTGTTCATTAAAACAACAATTTAAATATTAGTCTAACTAATATTTAATCTAATGACGAAATAAAATAAAATGAGCGTGTTTAGCGAGTATTCGAACGAATGTTGCAAATTCAATACTTGCCTCCCACTATTTTTCGTCGAGTCTCTAACCCTCTGTGGAGTACTCGGGAAACCGTGTTTCCTAGTGGGCTAGGATCCTATTAAATAACACACAACCCTGACTTTGGCCAATAAAAAGCTGTATGCTATTTAACTAGGTAGATCTCACAGATCAATTGGATCTCATCCAATTCCTAGATCCGGTTAGGTGGACATCCAAGTCCGAAACATATGTATATGTCAATGTATCCAATACATTTTCCTAACCCTATCCTCTGAATCATCTAGGCCTTGGCTTTGGCCAAAAACAAACCTAATGATTCCAGTTAAGCTGGACCCATTGACGAGGAAAGTTTTGTAATCAATGTCATTGGACAAAAAGTGACCTGACTTTGGCCAATAAAAATCACGATTTGGACAAGACACCGATATGCAACAAAACTCTCATGATTCAAGTACATCCTTGATTGACAAAGGTCTTGACTTTGGTCAATAAAAACCAATGCCAACTTCGGATCTTGAACAAGAATCATTCAATGGAAGGATATTTGCTTATATAAAACGAGGGTTTTTCGCGTGCAAACTGGCTACCAATTTAATTATCTTTGTTAAGGTCTCATCATCATACACCCTTAAGCATGCATTCTAACACATAATAAAGCGAGTATGAAATAAAATAATAATGATATGCGGATGGATATTTTACATTGATCCTAGATCAAATCTCTCACTTTCTCTCTCCCGCTAGCACTTGTATTACTTCTACCCGTTACACACTTACACCTCTACATAAATATACTTAGAATTACATAGGAAAAGAAGAAATACAAAAATAATAACAGACCAACAATCCAATGTATTAATAAATCAAATTTATTACAATTTCCAAAATCGCCCAACCCGACTAATATCCATCCGATATACATTATTCAAACATCACAACCATGTATTCATACAAGCATGTTATCAATCAATCAATCAAATTAATTAATCTTGATTATTAGTGATCATCCAATGTTCAAACAAAGATTTGATTTTTGTTCGAGTCAAACTCGTATTGCAAACACGTACTCAAAGTACAATTTCTACGAATTAAATTAAATAACATAATTAAATCCAATTTAATACGTATTTAATTCTAATTCATTATTTAATTCCAAATTAAATATTACACTTTTATTAACGAACCTTTACGACTTAAATTCCAAATTTAATCGCAACGGGTCTCAAAGCCCGATTTAACATCTAATGTTTTATTTAATTAAAGTCCAATGGGCTTTTAATTAATTTCTATATGGCGTGGACTTTTGGTCAACTCGGGTCAAACCGAACAACCAAAATCCAATCCGGGAGTTACCCCATAAGCCTTTAAATTAATTTTGGCCCATTAGGCCCAATTAAATAATTAAGGTCCATTAAGCCATAATTGGACCTTTTGGATTCGGTTTTGGGCCTAATTGGATCCAACCAATTTTGCCTAAACCCAACTTTGTTACAACAAAGCCCAAAAGCCCAATTACAACCCAACAAGCCCAATTTCCAAAATCAAGCCCAAATTAATTAACTTATAAAATTCCAAATTTCACAATTAATTAACCTAAGTGTAATACACAATCAATTACCCAATTAACTTTCTAAAATATCAATTAGCCTAATTAATCATGCACTTTAACAACCAAATAGTGTCCAACACAATTCAATTAAAATCAAACCCAATTAACATGCTTTCAAGTCTCGGCAATTAGGGGTTTTTTCAATTCGATTCGGTTTCAATCCAATTGAGTCCACAATCATAATTTCCCAAATCAATTCAATTCATCCAATGAATTAAAACAACAAAATCACAAAGAATTCAATGTTCTTTAAAATCGGCCAAGCCACTTTAAAAGGGAAAAATGTTCCAAATCAAAATTCAATCCAATTGAACTTCAAAACAACATTAACCAATTGTTTTAAGTCATCCAATGATCAAACAAAACAAAATTACCAAGACATTAGGTTCTTCCAATTTTCGGCCAAGCCTCCAATTTGGGGAAAATTGAATCCAATCCAATTTCATGAAATTGATCACACACAATCTCAATTAAACATGTTCTAAGCATACTTAAACATCCAATTCAATTAAAACATGCTTAAACACATTTTGCCCAATTTCAAGTTTCAAATTCAACCTAAGAATTGGGGAAAATTGATCTAATCCAATTTTCTTGAAATTGATCATGCACAACTTCAATTCAACCTCATTCAAGCATAATGCATCAAACAATTCAACCAAATCATGCCTAAATCGAGTTTACCCAAATTAAAGTTTTGACCAAAATTTGCAAATTGGGGAAAATCAATCCAATGATTTTTTTTGTCAAATTGATTACATATATCTCAAATTAGATCATATATAAGCATTCTTACACAATCAATTTGTCAGAATCAAGCCAAAATCAAAAAGCCCCAAATTTGCCAAGAACCCTAATTTCGGATTTCATGCATCAATGGCTCTGATACCAATGTTGGAGTTTAATCAAGTCCACAAGATCACAAACAATGCATAAAAATCACATATGAACACATCAAAGGAGGTGGCGGAATCAACTCACATTGAATTTCGGTTTTGATGTTTGAAGAACAAGGTGCGATTTTTGCTCCCTCCAAGTCACGGCAATGGCTTCTGGAACTGCAGTGGACGCTCGGTTTGGACTGGTTTGGACTCCACCATTTTCGGCCATGTGAGACTCCATTGAAGCTCAAAGCTTCAAGCTTCCTTGCTCAAAGAAGAAGCTTCCCTATCACCTATGTATGCCTCAAGGTGTGCTAGCACTAATCATCTTCCATTTTGCTTCTCAAAAATTCGGTGAACCAGAAAAATTGAAGAAGTAATCGGCTTGAAGCCGTGAGGAAGAGAGGAGAGAAAAGAGAGGGAAAGAGAAAAACGTTTTTGCTCTTCATTTGCCTAAAACCGTGAACAGTACCAAGTACAAGAGAGAGAGAATAAAAAGCTTTTATATGTCTCATTTTTATTGCCAAGTAAATAAAAATACATATACTCAACTTTTAATTCAAAAGTCAAAAAGGCAAGGAATAAAATAATGTTATATTCCATCTCACTTTTAAAAGCTTTCAATCATTGCACATCACTATTCACATCACATGTCTTCACTTTATCAAAGTGACATATTGTCAAGTCATATCACTCAAAGTGACAATTGATTTGACGATTGACGCGACTAGCGATTTGACGCTTGATGTGACTCGCGTGCCGCGGTCGAATTCGAAATGCGAATGCGCTCGCAATCACTCTCGGGCTCGGGTTCGCTAATTCCAAATTAACGAATTTTCCGTCGCGTCGTAATTAAATGATTACGCCTAGCGAATTCACTATTCACGTCGCTAACGAATTAATTCTAAATTAATTCGTTCGCCCGAATTAAAATCTAATTTTAATTCCGCGTCGAAATCCAATTTCGATTAATATATCGAATATATAATTTTATCGATTAATTCCAAATTAATCGTTCTCTCTCTTTAATTAATATTTTATCCCAGATAAAATATCTCCGCAATTAATCCCAGATTAATTTTCTCTCTCATCGAATTAATCCCAGATTAATTCTATCTCTCTCTTCTAATTAATCCCAGATTAATCAAAGTGCGAGTCATACGTCATCGGTGAATCTTCAGGAAGCGACCCATGAGATCTCCGGATATGTTGGCAGTAAATACGATCGTCGGACTGTCCGAACACGTAAGTACCTCGTACTACGTTTATATCGATTTACAAGACAAGGTTGGCTTCTAGCAAAGCGCCATGCCTACCCAATTCTCCAGAAATATTCTTACAGGAATATATAGATCTGTATCAAGCGTAGTATACCGTAGTATTGTGTATATCGGCCCAGTATCGGATAATCACGTGCTAGGGCTGGGGCTGGATAAGTGTCTGCCCCGTCCGAAACACATGTCGGATGTCTGGTAACATAGTCTCTATAATCGGATATACATGACCTGGTCACAATATCCCGATTGGTTGCGCAACACTCAAGAGCACTAGTACCGTATCCTGCGTGACATCATCTCCAAATGACTGAAGTGACACTTCCATCTTGACATCACACCCAATACACTACGACTCTCTGATAAACCCAGAAGTGGTACACAGAACCGGTTAAAGCCCCCTACCACCAAGACCAAAGTTTATCGATTATCGTAAGTATTAGCGATGCAAGTCTCAGGTTAAGACTATACACACCTACCTCGATTTCGGCCTCCCATAGACACATAGTCATAATACCAATGGGATTCCGAGGGGTCTATCCAGAGCGAAGCTGTTTCCCGTACCATCGGTGAAACACGACCTCCTATCGCACTTGCATAAGTATCCAATACTTATATATATGAGAACTATGTCGTTGTGCCCTCACAAACGCGCACAAGTGCAATACTAGCCTATTCCGCATTATCGATGTCCAGTCTCGATAATACTACGGCTAGGGATATTTAATGATTAAACCTTCGGGGACTGATACTGTCTCATATCATTCTCAGTCCAGGTACTAATCATAGGGACCTCTCTTCATTTATATATCTATGGTGATCTAATCACAAATGATGAGAGTGCAATTTCCTTATTACATAGTTAATTTGCTACAACAACACAATGATCTGTGCAAATAGTGACGCTATGGGTCATATTATCCAACACTCTTAATGTGTGCTAGGGGTTCCAAGGTGGAAAATGATGGTTTATATAGGCAAATGGGATAGTGGAGGTGTGGGTGTGAATGAGTGAGGTATGGGTTTAAATGAGTGAGGTGTGGGTTTGAATGAGTGAGGTATGGGTGAGAATGAGTGAGGTGTGGGTTTGAATGAGTGAGGTATGGGTGAGAATGAGTGAAGTGTGGGTTTGAATGAGTGAGGTATGGGTGAGGTATGGGTTGAATGAGTGAGGTGTGGGTTTGAATTATGTGTTTGTTATTTGTTTATTATTTTGTCAAAGTGGGGTGGAATGGTTAAAGTAAGTTGGTAGATTGGTAAATCATGTTTGAATAGTGTAAGGAGGGGTAATTTTAGTGTCATGGGCGTGGGCCTAATGGATGGTGGGCTTGGTGTTTGATTTAATTTGGTTTCATGGGCTTTGGATGTGGGTTTAGGTGTTTAGGTGGGCTTAGAATGGTTTGCGGTGATTTTGGGTTAAAAGATACGTTTTGAAACGAACATTCAACAAGCGAACTCCGAGCGAACTTAGCGAATCAAAACCAAAATGTGTCAACTCTTGTCTTTGCCTTTCCGACGACCGTTTTCCGCGACTTCCACGACTAAAAGGCAGTGCCTCCGTATGAGACTCATCATCGGGTTTGGTATGCAAAAATGCAATGCTTACACTTGGTTCACGGTGAAGGGCGTGAACTGCTGCGTAAGGCTAGGGTTGTTGTTTTGAAGATGCCGAGAGAATGTTTTAGTGGGGGCTGTTGTGTGTTGTTATCGTTAATTTGGTGAGGGCAGAGGCTGGTGTGTGTGTTGTTCACGTGGCTGCTCGGTGAGTGTGTGATGCGTGGCTGTGGTTTGTGGGCTACGTGGTGCCTTTGTTCACGGTGAAGGGCGTGAGCTGCTGCGTGAGGCTAGGGTTTGTTGTTTTGAAGGTGCCAAGAGAATATTTTGGTGGGGCTGCTGAAGATGGAGACAATAGGCTGTTTGGTGAAGAGAAAATGGAGCAGTTTAGTTGATTGGTTGTTGAAGGTAAAAGCTAGGTTAGGGTCCAAGTTAGTATGCCGAGTGAGAGAGATAACATGAGGGCTATTAGGGTTTCGGTTTACTGGTTGTGGTTACGTGAAGGAGAGAGGTTGGGCTAGGTACGTGGGCTAGGGTTTTGGTTTTTTATTTGTTGTTGTTTTGCCGTCTGCAGGTGGAGAGAATGTGAGGGCTACCGTATCTTCCATGAGATAGAGAGACGAGTCTTTTAGGGTTTTTCCGAGAGAAGGAAGGGCATCTCGGGTTTCATTTTGCGTGAGTGAACTGGAGGGGGCTTCCTCCTCTAGGGTTTATTTTTGTGGTGTTTATATAGAGGTGAGCTAGGGTTAGGGTTTTGGATGTGTACGTATGGGTTTTGGATGGGTGCGTATGGGCTTTGGATGGGTGCGGGAGTTTTGGGACTCCGGACGAGACTCATCATCAGGACTTGTATGCAAAAATGCAGTGTCTACAGTCGCCCCCACTTTGATGGGACTTGTGCAATGTGTAACAGTGACAATCCTATCAAAGTTATGCAATGTATTTTTACTTACCTGGCTCGCCAACTGCCACCTGACTCGCCTACTACTTCGAATTGAGTGGATAATGTAGTGGGGCTCGACCCTGGGATGCATCCCAATAACTGTGACTGATGTGGGGGCTTCGACCCTGGGACACATCCTGAAACTGATGATGATAGGATTCTTGGCTCGCCAGCTGCCATCTGACTTGCCTGTTGCTTCAAACTGAGTTGATAATGCAGTGGGCCTCAACTCTGGGATGTATCCCAATTACTGCAACCGATGTGCAGGCCTCGACCCTGGGACACATCCTAAAACTGATGATGTAGTGGGCCTCGACCCTAGGACGCATCCCGGAACTACAACCGACAACGGGGGCCTCGACCCTAGGACGCATCCCAAAACTGATGATGATGAGGTAGTGGGCCTCGACCCTGGGACGCATCCCAGAACTACAACCGACAACAGGGGCCTCGATCCTGGGACGTATCCCAATACCACTGACTATATGGGCCTCGACCCTGGGACGCATCCCAAAACTGATGAGGATGATGTAGTGGGTCTCGACCCTGAGACGTATCCCGGAACTACAACCGACAACGGGGGCCTCGACCCTGGGACGCATCCCAATACCGCTGACTATATGGGCCTCGACCCTGGGACGCATCCCAAAACTGATGAGGATGATGTAGTGGGTCTCGACACTGGGACGCATCCCGGAACTACAACCGACAACGGGGGCCCCGACCCTAGGACGCATCCCAATACCGCTGACTATATGGGCCTCGACCCTGGGACGCATCCCAAAACTGATGATGATGATGTAGGGGGCCTCGACCCTGGGACGCATCCCGGAACTACAACCGAAAACTGGGGCCTCGATCTTGGGACGCATCCCAATATCGCTGATAATTTGGGCCTCGACCCTGAGATGCATCCCCAAAACTCCTGATAGTGATAATATGGGCCTCGCCCCTCGGGATGCATCCCCGAACTGCTGATAGTGATAATGTGGGCCTCGCCCCCGGGACTCATCCCAAAACTGATACTGGTGATGTGGCCCTCGCCCCCGGGACTCATCCCCAAAACTGATGC
>SKCR01021574.1:0-17894 GCA_019454045.1 Zanthoxylum bungeanum | reverse complement strand
CAAGATCGAGATGTTTGCTTAAGTCCATAAATGGACCTTTGCAGCTTGCAAACCTTTTGCTATTAACTTTGGGCTATGAACCTCTCTGGTTGTACCGTTTAGATACACTCATCAAGATTTCCATTCAAGAATGCAGTCTTGAAGTCTATCTGCCAAATCTCATAGTCATACTATGTGATAATAGAGAGAATATGACATATGAATTTAAGCATGGCTACTGCAAGAAAGTCTTCTCATGGTCAACTCTCTCTTTATGGATATAACCATTGGCCACTAGCCTAGCTTTAAAGTTCTGTACCTTCCCATCTGCTCCCCTCTTTCTCTTATAGATCCACTTGTAACCTATGGGTTTTACCTCATTAGGTTGGTCTATAAGTTCCCAAACTGAGTTGGAGTGCATAGACTCATCTCGAGGTTCATGGCTTTGAGCCATTATTCTTTATCAAAATCATACATTGCAATAGGATAGGTCAATGGATCATCTACACCATTACTGGATACAACAACTTGTGCATCTACAACTCCTAGATAGTGATCAAGTTGTCTTACAACCCTCCCATTATATCCATATCTAGTGGCATATCATTTTGACATACTTGTATCTGACGCTAAGATGTTTGCTATGTTTTTGTCACTATTGTTGACGATAGTGGTACTGGCGAACAGTAAGTACCTCATCGATTAACACTTTACTTCGTGGTTTGAACTCTCTTATATAATCATCCTCAAGAAACGTAACATTTGTTGACACAAACACATTATTAATCTTCCGAACTATAAAGAACCCACCCGATCTCCTTAGATAGCCTACAATAGGCTGTCTGAGAATGTGGCTCCACTTAGTAGTCTTAATTCTTCAGTACACGTGCTTGACACTATCATAATGTGAAAAATTCATAATCTAGCTTTTGACCCCTTCCACAACTCTAAATTAGTCTTAGAAATAGACTTATGGAACTACATTAAGATATTGTTAGACATTATGTCCCATAGCGTCACTGTTTGTAAATGATATGGTATTATTGTACAAAATAAACTATGTGATAATGAAATTGCCTTTTGCCGTTTTGTAATATTATTTACTTTGACTAATAAATGGCGAAAGTCCATATGATTAATACTGGATTGAGATGATATGAGACAGTATCAATCTATAAAAGTTTAATCATTAAATATCCCTAGTCGGAGTATTATCGAGATCGGACATCGATAATGCGGAATAGACTAGTATTGCGCTTGTGCACGTTGTGAGGGCACAACAGCATAGTTCTCATATATTTAAGTATTGGATACTTATGCAAGTGCAATAGGAGGTTGTGTTTTACCGATGGTACGGAAAACAGCTTCGCTCTGGATAGACCCCGCGGAATCCCATTGGTAGTATGTCTGCGTGTCTATGGGAGGCCGCATCAGGGTAGGTGTATATGGTCTTAACCTGAGACTTACATCGCTAGTACTTGCGACAATCGGTAAACTTTGGTTTTGGTGGTTGGGGACCCTAACCGGTTCTGTGTACACCTTTTCTGGGTTTATCGAGAATCGTAGTGTGCTGGATGTGATGTCAAGATGGAAGTATCGCTTCAGACATATGGAGGCGATGATCACGCAGGGCACAGAACTAGTACTCTATAAAAGGTTGCAACCGTCGGGACAATATGACTAGGTCAGGATTGTCTGATTTAAAGAGACTAGCTGCTTGATGTCCGATATATGTTTCGTACGGGGCAGACACATCTCCAGCCCCAGGCCTAGCATGTGATCATCCGATACTGGATCGATTTACGCAATACTACGGTATACTACGCCTGATACAGATCTTATATTCCTATTAGAATATTTCTGGAGAATTGGGTAGGCATGGCGCTTTGCTAGAAGCCAACCTTGTCTTGTGAATCGGTAAAGACGTAGTACGAGGTACGTACGTGTTCGGATTATCCGACGACCGTATTTACTGCCAAAATATCCGGAGATCTCTTGGGTCGCTTCCTGAAGATTCACCTATGATATTTGATTCGAACTTAATTAATCTTGGATTAATTGCGGAGAAACTTTATCTCGGATAAAGTGCCTTATTTAGAGAGAGAGAACGATTAATTTGGAATTAATCGATATAATTATTATATTCGATATAATAATCGAAATTCGATTTCGACGCGAAATTAAAATTAGATTTTAATTCGGGCGTACGAGTTAATTTAGAATTAATTCGTAAGCGACGTAAATAATAATTTCGCTAGGAGCGATTATTTATTTAAATTCGATTTAATTAACGTCGCGACGCTAGCTCGGTATTTCGGAAATATCGAACCCGAACGCGTGAGTGGACGTGGGCCCACTTTCATTGGGAAACGTGTGGGGCCCACATGACACTTGTCATTGATATGGCATTGCATGTTAATAGTGTACAAAACACTCTAAGGCATTGCATGGTGATAGTGTGCATTTCACTCAAAGGCTTTGCATGGAGTTTGAGTGTTTGACACTCTAAGCCATTGCATGGATTATGTCATAGATTTATTATTAATTTAATAAATTATAACATAAATATAAATTGATTTTTGTAATACAAAATTAATTAATCAAAACTCTCTCTTCTCTCTCAAATTGCCGAAACTTCACCATTGAAGGGCAAAGGAAGATTTGATCTTCCATTCTCCATTTTTGCTAGCACAAGCAAGGGATCAAAAGAGGTGATAGGGAAACCATCAAAGAGCTTGGAATACAAGAGCTTGGAGCTTGGAGTCTTCTTCCTCCTCTTGGCCGAAACCAACCAACCAACTTGGAGCTTGGAGATTCAAAGGTTTTGTTCATCTTCTTCATCACATAACTTGTAAGTATGATTCCGCCATGCTTCAAGTCTTTTATATATATTCATTTTAGTATTTCATATGCTTAATCTTTGTTTGGGACCTATATAATAGAAACCAACAATGGTATCATTGAGCTAGGTTTAAGCATGAAATACTTTAGGTTAAAATTTGGGTAAAATTGATTGAAGCATGTTCTTGTGAAATTTGATGAATGAGTATGCTTATATGTATGTTAAATGACATTATATGAAATCAATTTTATGAAAAATGCATTGGATGATTTTTCCCCAAAATTTTGACCTTGGCCGAATGGGTGTGTTAAATTGATTGAAGCATGTTCTTATGAAATTTGATTAATAAGTATGCTTGCATGTGTATAACATGATGTTATATAGAATCAATTTTATGAAAAATGCATTGGATGATTTTTCCCCACCTTGGCCGAATGGCATGATGAAATTGATATAAGCATGTTCTTATGAAATTTGATTAATAAGTATGCTTGCATGTGTATAACATGATGATATATGGAATCAATTTCATGAAAAATGCATTGGATGATTTTTCCCCAAATCCATGCCTTGGCCGAATGTGTTACTACTTGGAGTAGATTGAAATTTTTTGTGTTTAAGATCATTAGATGACTTAGAACGTGTACGGGACGTAGATTAGTAATTCAATCGGATTGAAAAACAAATCGACACAAAAAAAACTCACCTTGGCCGAATGAACAAGGACATGAAATGGAGTTGAATTTTGATAAAATTAATGTTGGACATTTAATTTGACAATACTGATGATTATAAATTAAATGGGTATTTTTGAAATATTGGTTTAATATATTAATCTTGATATTACACTTTAATTAATTGGACTTTAATGTTTGGAATATTAAATTTAATTAATGGGCTTTAATAATTTAATTGGGCCTTATGGGCTTAAATTGGTTTTATGGCACTTAAGGGTGATTCCTTATTTGGGCTTGGCAATTGGGTTTGACCCACATTGACCAAAGCCCAAGCCTTAATAAATCAATTCTAAGCCCATTTGACTTGAATTAAATTCAACATTGGATGTTAATTGGGCTTTGAGACCCAATAGGATTAGATTTAGAATCTAAGTCTTTAAAGCATATTAAAAGTGTAAACATTTGATTTGGAATTAAATAATTGGATTAGTATTGAATACGAATTGAATTAGATTTAATTAGTAGTTCGATATAATTCGCGAATTCGTACTTTATGTACTTATTCTCAATCGAGTTGGACTCGCACAAAATCAAACCGTTGTTTGAACATTGGATGATCACTTTAACAAGACTAATTAATTGGATTAGATTGGTTGTAAAAGCATGTCTTGTTTGAATATATATGTATGTGATGAATGAATAGTGTATATCGGATGGATATTAGAAGGGAAAGGGTAATTTTAGAAATTATTGTAAATTTGGAATTTATAAATTGGACCTGCGTGTCCAGCCTTATCTCTTTATCTCTTTGTATTCTCTTCTCACCTAATTCCCCTCAATGTAAATGAGGTTTCTCTTATTGTATTATGTAATTGGGTAGTTGTAGAATAGTGCTAGCGGGGAGAGGAAAGGGAGTGATTTGTTCTAGGAACAAGTTGTTTAAATATCCATCCGCATATCACTATTACTTTACTTTACGCGCTTTATGATGTTTTAGAAGCATGCTTAAGGGTGTATGATGATGAGACCTAACAAAGATAAATAAATTGGTTGCCAATTACGCGAAAAATCCCTCAAACAATATTAAGCGATTTTCCTTCCGTTGAATGATTCTTTCTCAAGATCCGAAATTGGCATTGGTTTGTTGGCCAAAGTCAAGACCTTTGTCAATTGAGGATGTGTTTGAATCATGAGAATTTTGTTACACATCGGTGTCCTGTCCAAGTTGTGATTTGTTTGGCCAAAGTCAAGATCACTTCTTGTCCATCGACATTGATTACGAAATTTTCCTTGTCAATGGGTCCCGCTTAACTGGAATCATTAGGTTTGTTGTGCCAAAGCCAAGGCTTAGTTGATTCAGAGGAAATGGTTAGGAAAATGTATTGGATACATTGACATATGTATTAGATATATGTTTCGAACTTGGATGTCCACCTAACCGGATCTAGGAATTGGATGGGATCCAATTGATCTTCGAGATCTACCTAGTTAAATATCATACAACTTGTTGGCCAAAGTCAAGGTTGTGTGTTATTTACAGGATCCTAGCCCACTAGGAAATTAGATTTCCCGAGTTGTCTACAGAGGGTTAGAAACTTGAAGAAAATAGTGGGAGGCTATTATTGAATTTGCAATTTCGTTCAGATACTTAGCCTTACGCGTCTTTCAAACATTTCGTCAATATTTTAATTAGTTGGACTAATATATTGTTATTTTTTATTTGTAACAGTTTGACTGTACCCATACATCGTTGACTTTATAGTTGGACTATAGTTGTCAAGATGATTGGCAAAGGTAATATCCGCGACATAATCATGGGCGATAATGTCTTCAAAGGGACAAACTTTGCCGACTGGGAAATGAACCTCAAGATAGTGCTTGGGGCTGAGAGGATACTGTATACTATTCAGAGACCTCTCCCGCCTAAACCCACTGAGCCACTGGAGCTAGAGTTATGGAAAACTCATAGTGATGATTGTGACCAAGCTCAGTCAGTTATGCTAGCTGCAATGACCCAGCATTTCAGACGCCAGAATAGGGACTTGGATCCCTATAACATGATGGCAAGATTGCGTGATCTTCACCGCACTAATAAGCGGATGAAGAGGTACGAGCTAGTAAGGAAACTCTTCCGCTCCCGGATGACAGATGGCGCATCAGTTGAAGCCCACGGGGCTCAAATGATCGCCGATATTGATGAGTTGGCCAATATGGGAATAGTCTTGGAGGCTGAGCTGACTATAGATATGATCTTGCAGTCACTTCCTGATACTTGGAAACAAATCATAGTCAACTACAAGTTGATGGATACAGATGACACTCTTGGAGAGCTGTTATCTATATTGAAGGAGTCCGAAAGGGAACTCCTAAAGGGGAGCAAGCGCGAGGCGCATTTTGCATCGACCTCTCATGCGCCAAAGGTGGCCCAAGGCAATTGGAGGTGCAAAGAAGAAGAAGTTCAAGAAAAAGGGCAAAGGCAAGTTGACATCTGCTTCTAGGAAGCCAAGGGACAAATCTCACGACATCTGCCTCAACTGCGGCAAGAGGGGTCACTGGAAACGTGACTGCCGAATGGGCAAGGGGCAGAAGAGGATATCAAGGATGGCAAGGCTATCGCTTCTGGTATGTTTGTTATTGAGATAAATATGAATACTTCTAGTTTTAAAAATTGGATTTTTGATTCTGGTTGTGGTGCTCATATTTGTACTGATGTGCAGGATCTGCAGGATAGCAGGGTGCTGGCATCCGGGGAGATGGATCTACGGGTTGGAAACGGAACACCAGTTGCTGTTTTGGCCGTAGGGACTTTTGTTTTAGAACTGCCCTCGGGCATGAACTTAAACTTTTGAACTGTTATTTTGTACCTAGTTTAACTAGGAATATTATATCTGTATCCTTGTTAACCCAGCAGGGTTACACTTTTGTATTCAGGAACACTGGGTGTTATTTATATAAAAATGATGCAGAAATTTGCACAGCTGTTGCAAATAACGGTCTTTATATTTTGAATATAAATGAATCTCCTAAAATGACAAACAAAAGGCTCAAAGAAATAATCTAAAAGATGATGAGCTTATATGTGGCATTGTCGTCTGGGACACATCAACAAGACTCGCATATCCACACTTTCGAAGAGTGGGTACTTGGACGAATTTGATCCCAATTCATATGACGTCTGCGAATCTTGTCTTTTAGGCAAAATGCCTAAATCACCTTTTAGCGGTAAAGGTGAACGTGCCACAGAACTGTTGGCTCTTGTTCATACTGACGTATGCGGGCCCATGTCTGGCCAGGCTAGAGGTGGATTTCACTACTTCGTAACCTTTACAGATGATGCATCTCGTTACGGTTATGTGTATCTTATGAGACACAAGTCGGAAACTTTTGAGAAATTCAAAGAGTTTCGACACGAAGTGGAGAAACAAACAGGGAAGAGTATTAAGACATTACGGTCAGACCGTGGTGGCGAATACTTAAGTTATGAGTTTCAAGATTACTTGAAAGAATATGGTATTCTTTCACAGTGGACTCCTCCTGGAACACCGCAATTAAACGGTGTGTCCGAACGGAGAAACCGCACCTTGTTGGACATGGTAAGGTCAATGATGAGTCGCACTGAGCTACCAATATCCTTCTGGGGATACGCATTAAACAGTGCTATACTTATTTTGAATAAGGTACCGTCGAAGTCTGTTGAACAGACTCCATATGAGATATGGACAGGAAGGAAACCAGGTTTCTCTTTCCTGAAGATTTGGGGATGCTGGGCATATGTTAAACGTTTGGAAGGTACCAAACTTGAACCCAAATCTGATAAATGCCTTTTCGTAGGATATCCTAGGGAAACCAAAGGATATTACTTCTATCACCCACAAGAGAACAAAGTATTTGTTGCTCTACATGCGTTTTCCTTGAGAAGGAATTCCTAAATGCAGTGGTAAGTGGGAGGAAAGTAGAACTCGATGAAGATCGTAGTGATACTGTTCCTGGCAATGAATCAACGACGGAACAGAACAGACCATCCGGGATGAGTCTGTACCACAAACTTCACATACACAAGGACCGCGTAGGTCGGAGAGAGTCAGAACAGTACCTGAGAGGTATGGGTTCCTGATCTCACCTCATGTAGATATTAATCTTATTGAGGATAATGAGCCGGCTACGTATGAGGAAGCGATACAAAATATCGATTCCGCTTTATGGCAAGAAGCCATGAAGTCCGAGATGGATTCCATGTACGCCAACCAAGTTTGGACACTGGTTGATGCACCAGAAGGTGTGAAGCCTATTGGATGCAAATGGATCTTCAAGAAGAAGACCGACATGGATGGCAACGTACAAACGTACAAAGCTAGGCTTGTAGAAGGGGTAGGGTCGTCAACAATATGGTATTGATTATGACGAAACCTTCTCACCCGTTGCCATGATTAAATCCATTCGGATAATGCTTGCAATAGCTGCATATTTCGATTACGAGATATGGCAGATGGACGTTAAAACCGCTTTCCTTAACGGAAACCTTTTGGAGGATGTTTATATGCAACAGCCTGACGGTTTTATCGTACCTAGACTTGCAAACAAGGTTTGTAAGTTAAATCGATCCATTTATGGATTGAAGCAAGCATCACGGTCATGGAATCAGCGTTTTGATGAGATCATAAAGGAATATGATTTCGTGCAAAACGCAGATGACCCTTGTGTATACAAGAAGGTTAGTGGGAGAGCACTTACTTTTATTGTCCTTTATGTCGACGACGTATTGCTATAGGCAATGACATTCCCATGCTAACGTCGGTGAAAGCTTGGCTTTCATTAAAATTCTCCATGAAAGATCTGGGAGAAGCAGCCTTTATTCTTGGAATAAAATCTACAGGGATAGATCTAGAAAGCTGCTTGGACTCTCCCAGAGTACATACATTGATAAAGTGTTGAAGCGATTCAACATGGAACAATCCAAGAGGGGATTGGTTCCAATGATACGAGGTACCTCTCTGTCTAAAGACATGTGTCCTAAGACTCAGGAAGAGAGGGACAACACATGAGTCGGATACCGTTCGCCTCGGCAGTCGGATCGATCATGTATGCCATGATATGTACACGACCTGATGTCTCATATGCTTTGAGCATGTGCAGTCGCTATCAGGCCGATCCAGGTGAAGGTCACTGGATAGCAGTTAAGAATATCCTTAAGTATCTTAAACGAACTAAGGATGCTTTCTTAATTTATGGAGGTGGAGAACTTGCGGTATCTGGGTATACCGATGCAAGTTTCCAAACCGACAAGATGACTACAAGTCGCAATCCGGGTACATTTTTTGTTTGAATAACGGAGCAGTGAGCTGGAAATCTTCCAAGCAAGATACTGTTGCCGATTCAACAACAGAAGCGGAGTACATCGCTGCATCTGAAGCAGCAAAGGAGGCAGTTTGGATCCGAAAGTTCCTAATCGGATTAGGGGTAGTTCCGTTAGCAGCTGAGCCCGTTCCATTGTATTGTGACAATAACGGAGCTATAGCACAGGCTAAGGAACCAAGGTCTCATCAAAGGTCCAAGCATGTTCTTCGACGTTACCATCTGATTCGGGAGATTATACATCGTGGCGATGTAAAGTCGAGAAGGTCACATCAGATGACAACATTGCAGATCCGCTGACGAAGGCTGTTCTTCAGCAAGTTTTTGAACGACACATACATAGTTCGGGTATTAGATGCTTGAGTGACTGGCTATAGGCCAAGTGGGAGATTGTTAGACATTATGTCCCATAGCGTCACTGTTTGTAAATGATATGGTATTATTGTACAAAATAACTATGTGATAATGAAATTGCCTTTTGCCGTTTTGTAATATTATTTACTTTGACTAATAAATGGCGAAAGTCCATATGATTAATACTGGATTGAGATGATATGAGACAGTATCAATCTATAAAGTTTAATCATTAAATATCCCTAGTCGGAGTATTATCGAGATCGGACATCGATAATGCGGAATAGACTAGTATTGCGCTTGTGCACGTTGTGAGGGCACAACAGCATAGTTCTCATATATTTAAGTATTGGATACTTATGCAAGTGCAATAGGAGGTTGTGTTTTACCGATGGTACGGAAAACAGCTTCGCTCTGGATAGACCCCGCGGAATCCCATTGGTAGTATGTCTGCGTGTCTATGGGAGGCCGCATCAGGGTAGGTGTATATGGTCTTAACCTGAGACTTACATCGCTAGTACTTGCGACAATCGGTAAACTTTGGTTTTGGTGGTTGGGGACCCTAACCGGTTCTGTGTACACCTCTTCTGGGTTTATCGAGAATCGTAGTGTGCTGGATGTGATGTCAAGATGGAAGTATCGCTTCAGACATATGGAGGCGATGATCACGCAGGGCACAGAACTAGTACTCTATAAAAGGTTGCAACCGTCGGGACAATATGACTAGGTCAGGATTGTCTGATTTAAAGAGACTAGCTGCTTGATGTCCGATATATGTTTCGTACGGGGCAGACACATCTCCAGCCCCAGGCCTAGCATGTGATCATCCGATACTGGATCGATTTACGCAATACTACGGTATACTACGCCTGATACAGATCTTATATTCCTATTAGAATATTTCTGGAGAATTGGGTAGGCATGGCGCTTTGCTAGAAGCCAACCTTGTCTTGTGAATCGGTAAAGACGTAGTACGAGGTACGTACGTGTTCGGATTATCCGACGACCGTATTTACTGCCAAAAATCCGGAGATCTCTTGGGTCGCTTCCTGAAGATTCACCTATGATATTTGATTCGAACTTAATTAATCTTGGATTAATTGCGGAGAAACTTTATCTCGGATAAAGTGCCTTATTTAGAGAGAGAGAACGATTAATTTGGAATTAATCGATATAATTATTATATTCGATATAATAATCGAAATTCGATTTCGACGCGAAATTAAAATTAGATTTTAATTCGGGCGTACGAGTTAATTTAGAATTAATTCGTAAGCGACGTAAATAATAATTTCGCTAGGAGCGATTATTTATTTAAATTCGATTTAATTAACGTCGCGACGCTAGCTCGGTATTTCGGAAATATCGAACCCGAACGCGTGAGTGGACGTGGGCCCACTTTCATTGGAAACGTGTGGGGCCCACATGACACTTGTCATTGATATGGCATTGCATGTTAATAGTGTACAAAACACTCTAAGGCATTGCATGGTGATAGTGTGCATTTCACTCAAAGGCTTTGCATGGAGTTTGAGTGTTTGACACTCTAAGCCATTGCATGGCTTATGTCATAGATTTATTATTAATTTAATAAATTATAACATAAATATAAATTGATTTTGGTAATACAAAATTTAATTAATCAAAACTCTCTCTTCTCTCTCAAATTGCCGAAACTTCACCATTGAAGGGCAAAGGAAGATTTGATCTTCCATTCTCCATTTTTGCTAGCACAAGCAAGGGATCAAAAGAGGTGATAGGGAAACCATCAAAGAGCTTGGAATACAAAGCTTGGAGCTTGGAGTCTTCTTCTCCTCTTGGCCGAAACCAACCAACCAACTTGGAGCTTGGAGATTCAAGGTTTTGTTCATCTTCTTCATCACATAACTTTGTAAGTATGATTCCGCCATGCTTCAAGTCTTTTATATATATTCATTTTAGTATTTCATATGCTTAATCTTTGTTTGGGACCTATATAATAGAAACCAACAGATATCATTGTTATTTGCAAGCTATCCCTAGAAAGAAACTAGGTAGTAAACTGTAACTAATTATGATCTTATCATTTCCAGTAGGGTCTGATTTCTTCTCCTATCTACAACACATTCTATTGTAGTGTTCCAGGTCCTTTGAGATAGGATACGATGAGATGCGCAACTAAGAATTCCTCGAAATCCTCTAATACCAGGATATTATCACTCCATGATCCGATCATAAAGTTTGATCGGCGTACGAATTGGTCTCACTCAGCACGATATATTTAAACTTTTCAAGGTATCAGACTTGTCTGCATTATGTAAATGTACCCATATCTAGAATAATTGCAACATAAATATGACGAAGTATTCGTAACCTCCTCAGGCCTTACATTAATTGGTCCGTAAAGATCTACTGTATAACTAATGGTTGATTGGCTCTTATACCTTTTCCATGTAAAAGGTTTCTGTCTCTTTCCTTGTAGCAAGATTCAAAAATAATTGGTAAAGTTCCAAGCTTTACCTGGGTTAAAGCTCTGTTTTTGTCTTTATCACCTATCTCCCTTTTATCCTTCATGCTAATATGACCAAGTTAAGATGACCACAGATAATGTGTCATCATGAAAATCTTTTGCGGTTTTATTTTAGGTTTTTTTAACCTAAACATTCAGTTTTGATCAGTGAATTATGTATTAATGGCCTTACACATATAAATTATTTTCAAATTTCCTTGTGCCTATATTTAATCCATTTCTACCAATAATAACCAAATTATTATTAAAAGAAACAGAAAAACCATCATCCAAGAGTTTAGAAATAAAAATAAATTCCTGTGAAAATCAGGAATAAATAACACATTGTTTAAATTTAAATATCTATTATTTTAAAAAATTAAACTAGAAACTCCCATTGCTTTTGCTGAAACTACATCCATGTCCCGACCCTCATGGTTTAGTCACCTCAGCAAGGTCCTTCCATGAATAAAGTAGTTGCAAAGAAGAACAAACAAAGTTAGTGGCTCCAGAATCAACAATCCATGTGGATTTATCATCCTCCACTAAAAGATATTCGATGATAAGTAAATCATATTTACCTACGACCTTCTTCTCTTTCAGCTCAACAAGGTATTTAGGACAGTTCCTTTTCCAATGCCAATCCTTGTTGCAATGGAAGCACTTTCCTATGTCTTGGTATCATTGTAGCTTCTCTTGTTATTCTTCATAGGCTTTGCCTTAGCCTTCCTATTGCATTTCTTCTTGTTCTTGGTAGATTTAGAAGATTTGATAATATTTGCCTCTCCATTGGGCTTACGATCCACCAGCATGGACTCGTAATGGGTGATACCATTTAGCCATTGAGTCAAAGTAAATGTCAACTTCTTCATAACATTGTTACTTTTAAAGTGCATGAAACCCTTCAGAAGAGTTTCCATGATCATAGTCACCTGGCTATGCTCGTCAATACGAGTCCATGTGTTTCAGCCGTGTTGAGATAGGTCATCATCCTTAAGAATTTCTCTCAGATGGATGTCTCTCTTTCATCCTCATGGTCAACTTGTGAGACCATTGCCTCTTGACGTTGTCACTCTGAAGGCTGCCCAAATACAATGACTCTATCATCAAAGATGTTGTAGCCATTGGCTCATGTTTTACAGTAAAACCTCAGAAATCCCTACAACAAGTAACAGTGGGCTTTCTCATTGGCCCCGACCCATTTCTGGTAGGCATCGCGTACATCTTGGCAAGTATTTCTAGCTTGCTCGGGAGCACATTCCTCAATCATGACAAACTTAAGGTCTTTACAGACTATAATGGCGTTCATTTTACTTTTCCACTTAACATAATTTTTCCCATTAATTTTTCATTAGAGAAAATAGCAATGATTGGAGAAATCATGGCTGAAATAAAATAAAATAAACATTATTTTAATATAAATTCATCGCATATTAAAATCATCAAATATTTTGGGCATAAAATTAAACATGATGTATGGACTATATAAAATGAATTAGAAACCTAAAAGAATTACTATGCCACATAAATCTATCATCCTACAAATAAGTGCCGTTGTAGGGTAGGTTAAGTATTTGCATGATAGATCGAGACAATCTTAGTTCATTAATATATGTGAGAATAACTCTTATTCCTATATTAACTAACCACTATTTGATTTGATCAAGGAATTTCGATTAACATTTAATCATTCATTCGTGAGTGTAACCCGTTGTTTCGGAACCCTCTGACTTGACTAGTGAAGTGCCACCATAGGGTATGTCTGTTCGCCGGATACATCTAGAGTTCCTATCCTCGCGGAATCAAAACTTGATATTGACCCAAAATGGACACCATCGGTAGGGGGACCAAAACAAAGCCGTCTCGAGGCGCCTTTTGAATCTCATATTTTCGGACTAACAACGGAGATCGCATGATATAATGTCGTATATCTCTATCTCACTCACTATTTTAAATTGAAGGTTTATACTAAAATATCTAATATTAAAAATTCACTAGTGCATAATTAGTGATCGAAGGAATTTTTAACTCTTAAAATTTTTATTCACTAATTCCCATTAGTCTGAACTGATTTTTTACTTAATAAACTAATTTAATTAAGTTTGGTTTAGTGACCTAATTTATTTTAACTCTTAAAATATTAGTTCACTAACAAGTTTAAAATTTAAAATTCAACAAATGCACAAAATTTTAATTAAACTATGTAATTAATATAAGTGCCTTATAAATTCCAATGGTACATGGAGTTATATCTCTACCGTCCATACGGAATCGGCTATGGAATCTACGTCTGAGTTTCCATCCAATATACCAAGGGAAAACATAATACACTCATGAAGCCTATATGTATATTAAAATTTTGAATTTCCAATTTTAAACCATTAAATCAATTAATCTCATTAATTTGTTTCCATGCATGTCATATTCCAATTTAACTCTGTCAAATTTCATAAAATCACATTTTCAGACTAGAATATGCATGCATCTGTTACAAGTTATGGCATGAGAAAATGTAAGAGTAGGCACCCTAACCTATTTGACATGGTATTCAAACATTTCGAATCAAACATACATATAACACTAAAAATAAATTTGCACTGTCCGGACTCCTATTTTTCATTTCTAATCTAATTAGTACAGAATATTCCATGAATCACTTGGTCTTCAAATCTCGCAACAGTGAGGGGTTAGTCTTTGGCGGCATCGGTGTTGACTCCAACGTTGCATAGAATATTACAACTTGAAAACTTTTACATAGGAAAATAAATTTACAACACTTTTCAAATAATGGCCTTATGGCCTTACATTCCCAAAACCAAAAACTGTTAGACATTATGTCCCATAGCGTCACGTTTGTAAATGATATTGTATTATTGTACAAAATTAACTATGTGATAATGAAATTGCCTTTTGCCGTTTTGTAATATTATTTACTTTGATATTATAAATGGCGAAAGTCCATATGATTAATACCGGATTGAGATGAATATGAGACAGTATCAATCCATAAAGGTTTAATCATTAAATATCCTAGTCGGAGGAGTTATTACGAGATCGGACATCGATAATGCGGAATAGACTAGTATTGCGCTTGTGCATGTTGTGAGGGCACAACAGCATAGTTCTCATATATTTAAGTATTGGATACTTATGCAAGTGCGATAGGAGGTTTTGTTTTTACCGATGGTACGGAAAACAGCTTCGCGCCTGGATAGACCCCGCAGAATCCCATTGGTAGTATGTCTGCGTGTCTATGGGAGGCCGCATCAGGGTAGGTGTATATGGTCTTTAACCTGAGACTTACATCGCTAGTACTTGCGACAATCGGTAAACTTTGGTTTTGGTGGTTGGGGAACCTTAACCGGTTCTGTGTACACATTTTCTGGTTTATCGAGAATCGTAGTGTACTGGAGTGTGATGTCAAGTGGAAGTATCACTTCAGACATATGGAGGTGATGATCACGCAGGACACAGAACTAGTACTCTATTAAAGGGTTGCAACCAACGGGACAATATGACCAGGTCAGGATTGTCCGATTTAAAGAGACTAGTTGCTTGATGTCCGATATATGTTTCGTACGGGGCAGACACATCTCCAGCCCCAGGCCTAACATGTGATCGTCCGTACTGGATCGATGTACGCAATACTACGGTATACTACGCTTGATATAGATCTTATATTCCTATAAGAATATTTCTGGAGAATTGGGTAGGCATGGCGCTTTGCTAGAAGCCAACCTGTCTTGTGAATCGGTAAGAACGTAGTACGAGGTACGTACGTGTTCGGATTATCCGACGACCGTATTTACTGCCAACATATCGGAGATCTCTTGGGTCCGCTTCTGAAGATTCACCTATGATATTTGATTCGGACTTAATTAATCTTGGATTAATTGCGGAGAAACTTTATCTTGGATAAAGTGCCTTATTTAGAGAGAGAACGATTAATTTGGAATTAATCGAAAAATTATTATATTCGATATAATAATCGAAATTCGATTTCGACGCGAAATTAAAATTAGATTTTAATTCGGGCAAATACGAGTTAATTTAGAATTAATTCGTTAGCGACGTAAATAATAATTTCGCCAGGCGCAATTATTTATTTAAATTCGATTTAATTTAATTAACGTCGCGACGTAAGTTCGGTATTTCAAAAATATCGAACCCGAACGCGTGAGTGCACGTGGGCCCACTTTCATTTGGAAACGTGTGGGGCCCACATGACACATGTCATTATATGCATTATTTAATTGTTAATGCATTGCATGGTGATAGTGTACAATACACTCAATGATTTTGCATGGAGTTTGAGTGTTTGACACTCTAAGCCATTGCATGATTTGTGTCATAAGTTTATATTATTTTAAAATATTATGGCATAAATATAAATTGATTTTTGGTAACAAAATCAATACAAAACTCTCCTCTCTCTCTCACAATGCCGTGAACCCCTAAGGGCAAAGAAGATTGGATTTTCTTTTCTCCATTGTTGCTAGCATTGAAGGATCAAAGGAGGTGATAGGGAAACCATCAAAGAGCTTGGAATACACAAAGGTTGGAGCTTCAACTCTTCTTCCTCCCTTGGCCGAAACTTGAAGCTTGGAGATTCAAAGATTTTCTTCATCACTTCTCATCACAAAAGCATTGTAAGTATGATTCCGCCATACTTCATATTTTAATATATATTCATTGTTGTAGTTCATATGCTTAATCTTTCCTTGGGACATATTATAGAACCAACAATGGTATCAGAGCTAGGTTTAAGCATGAAATACTTTAGGTTAAAATGGGGTAAAATTGATTGAAGCATGTTCTTGTGAAATTTGATGAATGAATATGCTTACATGTAATAGAATGATGTTATATGGAATCAATTTTGAGAAAAATGCATTGGATGATTTTTCCCCCAAAATTTAACCTTGGCCGAATGGGTATACATTGGATGTATTGGAATTTTTGTGTTAAGATCATTGGATGACTTAGAACGTATACGGGACGTAGATTAATAATTCAATCGGATTGAAAATTGATTGAAAAACAAATCGACACAAAATTCTCACTTGGCCGAATACAGAATGGACATGTAAAGGAGTTGATTTTTGTTTTTAAAAATTAATGTTGGACATTTATTTTGAAAAATAGATGATTAATAAATTAAATGGGTATTTTGAAATATTTGGTTTAATATATTAATCTGGTATTACACTTTAATTAATTGGACTTAATGTTTGGAATATTAAAATTTAATTATGGGCTTAATTGGTGAATGGGGCTTTTAATATTGTATTTGGGAATAATGGGCTTGGTGGACCAAGTAGATTGGGCCAAAAGGATTGGATCCAATTTGGGCCTAAATCACTCCATTAAGTCCAAATATATATAATGGGCTTTAAAAAGTTAATTGGGCCTTATGGGCTTAAAATTGGTTTTATGGCATTTAAGGGTGATTCCTTATTTGGGCTTGGTAATTGGGTTTGACCCATATTGACCAAAGCCCAAGCCTTAATAAATCAATTGAAAGCCCATTTGACTTGAATTAAAATTAAAATTAAATTGGTGTTAGTTGGGCTTTGAGACCCAATAGAATAGATTTAGAATCTAAGTCTTTAAAGCACATTAAAAGTGTAAACATTTAATTTGGAATTAAATAATTGAATTAGTATTGAATACGAATTAAATTAGATTTAATAAGTAGTTCGATATAATTCGCGAATTCGTACCTTATGTACTTATTCTCAATCGAGTTGGACTCGCGCAAAATCAAACCGTTGTTTGAACATTGGATGATCACTTAACAAAGACTAATTAATTGGATTAGATTGGTTGTTAAGAAGCATGTCTTGTTGAATATATATGTATGTGATGAATGAATAGTGTATATCGGATGGATATTAGAAGGGAAAGGGTAATTTAGAAATATTGTAAATTTGGGAATTTATAAATTGGACCTGCGTGTCCAGCCTTATCTTTTATCTCTTTGTATTCTCTTCTCACCTAATTCCCGTCAATGTAAATGAGGTTTCTCATTGTATTATGTAATTGGGTAGTAGTAGAATAGTGCTAGCGGGGAGGGGAAAATGGAGTGATTTGTTCTAGGAACAAGTTGTTTTTATATCCATCCGCATATCACTATTAATTTACCTTTACGCGTTTTATGATGTTTAGAAGCATGCTTAGGGTGTATGATGATGAGACCTAA
>SKCR01021573.1:0-17700 GCA_019454045.1 Zanthoxylum bungeanum | reverse complement strand
CTCTCTGGAATCCAGAGAGCTGAAGCTTAACAAGTGAAACAAAAAAAATAAATAAATTAAGACCTGATTGCTATAGTGCCACGCGCGCACAGTTCGCGCGTGCACTGTAGCACACGCGTACTCACTTACGGCACGATAATTTTGTTTTTGTTCGTTTGGAGTTTCCGGACTCCGATTTAGTCACGATGTTTTCCTATACATTCGTAATGGAATATAGTATTTCATCAAATAATTTTAAAATTACACCCATACTTGATATCATGGTTTAGACCCATTTTCGTTGCCCGGGGCACCGATCCGACTCTAGGGGTTCCACAACTGCCCCCCAACAGAATGGTATCAGAGCAAAAGCTTAACCACACAACACATGTTTTGAATCTATGCCATAGTAATTTTAATTTAATTATGCATAGGACATATTGGATATGTATTGCATGTTTTAAATTAAAACTTTGACCTAATAAAGTTAATGACTTGATTGTCATAAATCTCCATGATTAGGTGATTACTTTTAAGTAATAGTATTAATAATGTTGGAGCATTATTGGATGGTCCGTCTTGTCAATACGGAGATGAATGAGTTCTTACTACTTATATCCAATATCGTCATTAGTGTGAGGGTATAAGTGCTCGGAACTTAGATCGCTCCGGTAAAACATTAGATGTAGCGTGATGAGTTAACGTAGTCATCCAATATCGTCATTAGTGTGAGGGTGTACATACGAAGCTCATTAGTGCACATTGACAAGTATACACCTAGAACATGTCTTAATCCAATATCGTCATTAGTGTGAGGATAAGAAACGGTTCAGGACCAAACTAGGAGTCACATGAAGTGATTGACCTTGAAGGTCTACCTAATGAGTTTACAAAGGCCAATATCGTCATTAGTGTGAGGCTGGACTAAGTGTCATGGGATCCACTTCCCGCTATGAAATTTTGATATTTCTATTTTTCCGTTAATGGAGATTACAGAATTACGTAAAGTAGTGGGAGGGCACTGATAGATTTAAAATTCCATAATCAATTAGTGTTATCACTTTTGAAATGAAAATTGTTCTGCTACTACTAAAAAATATTGTCTTGTAGATGGCTGTCGCTAATCCATTGATGAAACTTTTGGATTCCAATAAGCTAAAATGAGCCGAGAACTATTTCGAATGGGAAATGAACATATGCATTGTCTTGGAGTATGAAAAGTTGACCTATGTCACTATCAATCCACTGCCTGTTGATATAGATCCTGACTCCACTCCAGAAGAGCGAGAAACTTTTGATAGATGGAAGGATGATAACCTAAATGTGAAATCCTACATCTTAGGATCGATGGTTCCAGATTTGCTGAGACAGTACATTGAATTACCAGATGCTTGGAGCATCATGCGAACACTTAAGGAGTTATTCGACGTAAATCAAGAGATGAAACTTTATCGAAGGTCTAAGGAACTGTTCCGTGTTGAACTCAATGAGGGAGGAGCTGTTAGCACTCATATTTTGAACATGATTGACCAAATTCGATATCTTGAACGACATGGCATTGTGTTTGATGAAAGGCTAGGATAGGCCGTAATTTGATTCTGTCTTATTTGTCTGGTTCTTATGCTGGTTTTGTATTGAATTTCCATATGCATTCGATGCAAGCCACATACGAAGAACTTCATAACATGCTACGACGCTACGGCGGAGCAGATTTGAAGAAAGGCAACCCCACATTGTATCTCCATGGTGAGCTAGCTCTTCAACGACTTCTGGGAAGTCAAAGAAAATTAAGATGGGGAAGAAGAAGATATCAAAGAAAAACTCCAAGAAGCGCAAAGGCGCAAATCGAAAGTAGCTCGTGATCAATGTCTACAATGCAAGAAGTCTGGACACTGGAAGAAGGACTGTCCAGAGCTTAAAACAAGACCCTCATGTACGCTTTGTATTTTTCCAATTATTAACATCTCATTAGCCTTAGATGCAAATAATGGATGGGTGTTAGACACTGGCAGTCCCACTCATATTTGAAATTCCCTGCAGGAAATGAGGGTTAAACGAAGGCTGAATAAAGGGGAGATCCAGCTTAGAGTTGGCAATGGCGAGACATTGGATGTCAAGGCCATAATAACTGTTGTTCTAGATCTTCCAAATGGATGTAAATTAGATTTGCATGACTGTTATTATGTTCCCTCACTTATCAGACAAATAATATCACTGCCTATATTAGATAAAGATGGATATAAAATAAACATTAAGGATGAAACTTTATGTTTGTATGATAAAGAAAATTTATTAAAATGTGAATGTTCTTTATCAAACGGTCATTATGTTTTGGAAACATGTAGAGCTGTCTTAATATAGAGAAAAATACAAGTAGGAAGTCTGAACTAAATAATACTGAATTATGGCATATGAGATTGGGCCACATAGGTGTTAGACGTCTATCCAAATTGGTGAATGATGGTTTGATTGAAAATCTTACCTTAGATCCTTATCCAATTTGTGAGTCATGTATCCAAGGAAATATGACAAAGACCCTATTTCAAGGTGTGGACACCGTGCTGAGATTTACTGGAGCTAATACACAGTGATGTGTGTGGTCCATTAAATCATGCCGCTCATGATGGTTCCACATACTTTGTGACTTTCACAGATGAAAAGTCTAGATATGGATATGTCTATCTGATGAAACATAAGTCAGAACATTTGACAAGTTCAAAATATTCCGAAACGAAGTAGAAAAACAAACCAGTAAATTTATCAAATGCCTTAGATCAGATCGAGGCGGTGAATACATGAGTGAAGAATTCAAATTTTTTTTAAGGGAGAATGAAATTATCGCCCAATATAGCATACCAGGAACACCTCAACACAATGGAGTGTCTGAGCGTAGAAATCGTACTTTATTGGATATGGTGCGATCCATGATGAGCTATACAGATCTTCCTTATTTCCTTTGGGGTTACGCTTTACAAACTGCTGCCTATATACTTAATAGGGTTCCATCGAAAGCTGTTTCTACGACCCCTTATCAAATATGGTTCGGTAGAAATCCAAGTCCTAAGTATTTAAAGATTTGGGGTTGTCCTGCATACGTTAGAATTACGCAGCGGGATAAACTAGCACCCATGAGGTATAAATATAGGTTCGTGGATATCCTGATAATTCCATGCTATATCAATTCTACGATTCCGAACAACGAAATGTATTTGTTGTTCGCTTTGCAACTTTTCTTGAAAAGCAATTTTTGAGAGAAAGTGGGAATTGTAGAGATTAAACTTGATGAGTTTGATCCCAACATTAAGGAACCTGAGATGGAACCAGAGATCCAACTAGGTGAAGGATCTACATCACAGGTTCTACGTAAGTCGAATAGAATATCAAGGCCTCATGAGAGACTATTTTTAACATATGATGTGAGCCTTGATGTTCTCCTCTTGGAGGAAACAAATCCGACTAAGTATAAGGAAGCGATATTGGATATCGATTCGGGAAAATGGCAGGAAGCCATGAAATCTGAAATGGATTCAATGTATGCCAATCAAGTCTGGGACTTAGTTGAACTTCCTAAAGGAGTTAAACCTATTGGTTGTAAATGGGTTTACAAAAGGAAACGAGGGCCCGATGGAAAGGTGGAAACCTTTAAGGCTCGACTGGTAGCGAAAGGTTACACTCAACGTCCTGGGATTGACTATGAGGAAATTTTTTCACCAGTAGCCATGCTAAAATCCATTAGGATTCTTTTAGCCATTGATGCATATCACGACTATGAGATATGGCAGATGGATGTGAAAACCGCTTTCCTAACTGGATTCCTTGAAGAAGATATCTATATGGAACAAACAGTGGGTTTCATATCCAGCGAGATTTCAAACTTGGTTTGTAAGCTCCAAAAGTCTATTTATGGACTTAAACAGGCATCCCGAAGCTGGAATCGTCGTTTTGATGAGATAATTAGATTATCTGGATTCATAAAAAATGATGACGAACCATGTGTTTATAAGAAAGTTAGTGGGAGCATGATAGTTTTCCTAGTCTTGTATGTAGATGACATCCTTATCATAGGAAATGATATAGGGATGATGCAAAGTGTGAAAGCCTACCTTTGTAAGAACTTCTCCATGAAAGATATGGGTGAAGCTTCCTATATACTAGGTATAAGGCTTTAACGAGATAGAGTCAGGAAGCTTATAGGGTTGTCACAATCGACGTACATAGATAAAATGTTAGAAATGTACAGTTTTACCAACTGCAAAGCAGCAAATGTACCTTTCCGATACGGCATACATCTTTCGAAGAAAATGGCTCCTCAAACTGAGGAAGAGAGAGTTAGGATGTCTAACTTGCCATATGCTTCTTGTATTGGAAGTATAATGTATGCTATGTTATGTACAAGACTTGACATCAGTTTCGGCGTCAGCGTGACCAGCCGATATCAATCTGATCCAGGTAATGATCATTGGACAGCCGTGAAACATATCCTAAAATATCTTAAAGGCACCAATGATAAGTTTCTGATATATGGAGAAGATGAGCTACAAGTTAAGGGTTATACAGACTCCGACTTCCAGAGAGATCCAGATGATAGAAAATCTACATCAGGATACATATTTAACCTTAACGGTGGTGCAATTAGTTGGCGTTGTTCAAAGAAAGGCTCAACAGCTGATTCCACCACTGAGGCGGAATTTATAGCGGCTTCAGAAGTTGCTAAAAAAGCTGTTTGGATTAGAAATTTTATCACAGAACATGGCGTTGTGCCTAGTATTGCGAATTTGATCCCATTATACTGTGATAATAACGGAGCCATCGCGCATGCTAAGGAGCAAAGGGCGCATTCCAAGTCTAAACACGTGGAAAGAAAATATCGCGTAATTAGAGAGATAATTGAACGAAAAGACATAATGGTCTTAAAGGTTCAAGGACAAGACAACATAGCAGACCCGCTTACAAAGGTCTTACCTCATAAGTTATTCGATAAACATGTGGAGGAGATGGGACTACGGTACCATCCAGATTGGCACTAAGCAAGTGGGAGTTTGATGGAGTTGGTGCTTGGAGTGCCAATCCGAAATGTACATTTTATTATTTATTAATAAAATAACAATATTTTTCATTTCATACCGTATTAATGGTATTGTCATTACACGTATTAAATTGATGTATCGTTATGCTAAGAATGACATCGACCTTAGAATAGTTTTGACACTAGGTGTTAACTATTCTTAAAGTAAATATTCCTAGTCGTTGGTTTTGGAATACGGTCGAATTCCTATAACCTAGAAGACTAGCACATGTCGTATATTGGAATTGGAGTTCCAATGGTTTAACGCGATGTACCATGAGTTTTGGAAACTCGTATAGACATGTGGGTATTTGTTGGAGCGAATACTGAATGACTCATTGGTGATTCCTAATAGTTGGAAGTACACACCATCGTCAATAGGAATCTCCTCGAGTCGAGTAGCATATGTAATCCTTTGACTATAGGATAACATTGATTTTGTGTGAGATCCTCCACACTTAGATGCCATGTATGTCAGAAACCTTTCATGGTCTGGCCTCTAGATGTTCGTTGGGTGTGGACCGATACACACAGTAATAAAGTGCGAAGTAAGATAGGATCCGTCGGCCCGTATGTGTACCATAAGGGGTTTAGGTATCCATGTTAGTAAAGTCACGATTCTTAAATCTTTGTCCAAAGTCGATCACCTAGGGTGGATCGCATCAGTTATGAAGAATCGTGGACATGTCGACATGAGATGTGCGTCTTGGAAACTTGACGGTATATTCAATGTTTCCTAAGCACAACTCGGATAGCCTACGACATAGGGATTGTTAAACATATGTGATGACCTCGACTTGTATAGTTTAGAAAGGTCATTCGTGTTCTTCGCGAATTCGGAGGTGGCCGAATTGCGTACATATTAGCCAGGCTTATATGACGAACATGTCTGAACTTAGAGAGTCCCAATATGAAGTGTACTCATTGAGCACTTGGGTAGCCGATTATTTTTGATAAAATATAATATTCGATATTATAATTATCAACTAAGATAATCAAGTGTTATTGGATAACATTGATTATTTACTTTCACCTAATTGGATTAATTCAATAATTACACAAGGCTTAATTGTAAAATCATAATTATCTCTAACCATTTGAGGATATTATGGTAATTGTAAGTATGTAATAATATGTGGTTTTGGCTTGATTTAATTGGATTAAATCAAGGTGGCAAACATTTAACTAATCTATTTCCTAATCTTTGGCTTAATTTAATTGTATTAAATTAAAGTGGGAGACAATGGAGATTAGTCACACCTAATTATACATATTTGGACAAATTAGATTAAGCCCACTTAAAAGTTGATTACAACTTTTATTAATTAAAAATTACCTAAATTTTGCTATAAATAGCAAGCTTTAGGAATGTTTTAATTACAAGTTCAAATACAAGCATAAGCAAATTCTTGAGAGATTAGCCCAAGTTAGAGAACTGTTTAGAGAAGCTTGTGAGGTCTCTACAATATTTCATCTAGGAGAAATCAAGATTGGATCTTGAAGTGAAGCTTGGAAGCAATGAAAACAAGATTGGATCTTGAAGTCAAGCTTGCACACCTTGAAGGTTCTTCAATAATTTCAACAAGGAGAAGTAGATTGGATCTTGCATCAAGCTTACTAGGTAATGTTTGATCTTCTCCAAAGCTATGTTTATTTGTGTATTAGATGCATGATCACATAGTTTAATGTTGAATAAGGCTAATCATTTGTGTTAGGATACTTTAGAAGTATAAACACAACATACTTGTAATTAGGTCAAAGATGTTCATGTTGGACATGAAACAATTAATTAGAGTTTGAAGCTCTAGATTAATGCTTAGAGCTATGGTTACCATTATAGATTCACTTGACCACCTTTAGGTGGACTAGAATTGTTCATGAGACATTTCTAATTGCGATTCTAAAATGGTTTGTGTATTGGATTCAAAATTTACGCTAATGCGTATTTAGAATAAATTTATGTTTTTGGAAAAATATTTGATATTTTGAAAAACTAGATTTTTATTCTATAACATGTGTTTATATTGGTTTTGAAATTAAAAATTATTTTTGGGTGTTTTTGAAGTGTTTAGGGAAGACCGGAAGCAATTAGGGTCAATCTTTGCATCAGCTCTCTGGAATCCAGAGAGCTGAAGCTTAACAAGTGAAACAAAAAAATAAATAAATTAAGACCTGATTGCTATAGTGCCGCGCGCACAGTTCGCGCGTGCACTGTAGCACGCGCGTACTCACTTACAGGCACATTAATTTTGTTTTTGTTCGTTTTGGAGTTTCTGGACTCCGATTCAGTCCCGGTTTTTTCCTATACACTCATAATGGAATATAGTATTTCATAAAATTATTTTAAAATTACACCCATACTTGATATCCATGGGTTAGACCCATTTCCGCTGCCCGGGGCACCGATCTGACCCTAGGGGTTCCACAACTGCCCCAACAATATGTCCTATAGAAGCCACTCACATACTTGTGTTTGGGCCCATTATCATTTGGATCCATTTAGACCTCTCGTCATAGGATACAAACTTGTTGGGCCACTTAAACTGGGACGAGTTTGCATCTTATGATGATTGGGTCAAAAGTTTTCAAAACGATGATGGACCACCTTCTGTTTGGGCCCCTTATCATTTGAAGTTATTTAGCCACCTTATTACAAAAGTGTAAACTTGTTGGGCTTTTTCAACTGGGACAAGTTTGCACCTCGCGATAATTTGATTGAACGCTTTAAAATGATAACGGGCCAACTACTATGAAAATTTTGATGGGTTTAGAAGGTCTAAACATGATCCGAATATGCCAACGCATGAGTCCGATATCTGCACTTGCTTTCATCCAGGAAGGATTCACATTGTTACGACATATTTGTATACTTTTGGATATCTCCAAGTCCATCCCAGCCACAACCATGATTATAAAGGGCCCAATTCGTCATTTCTAGACAATGACATGATCCCCATAATAGGCTTAGTCAATCTTGTAAATGGGCGGTCTTTGTCTGTTACTGATGAAAATGGACTGAGGTAGTTAAGGTTCACCCCTGTAATGTAGGATAGAAAGATTTTATGTACCCGACATTGGTGCATAAAATAAGACATACCTAGGATAAAAATGGACTTACCATGGGTGTGGGAGGATTAAGGTCAGAAGGATATATGTTGTTTTGATAACCACGTGCATCTCATGCATCTCATGCATACACGCATCTTGCTGCTCCTTGTCTTAAAAGCCATCAATAACCACATGCATCTCATGCATACATGCATCATGCTAACCCCTTGTCTTAACAGCCATCATAGAGATCTGTTGGGTTAGAAACGAAGGAAGACTTGTCAAGAAGAGGTTAGCAAGCATGGATGCGTCAGGCAGTAAAGGTTCCCGCATGGATCAATTGGAGACCGACATCACCAAAATTACCGAGCAACTACAAGCTTTGACCAACGCTATGACCAATCTGACAGTACCCCGCACAGTGAGAACAGAAAATTTTACAGCCATAGTAGAAAGACCATTGGGGGGCCTTCAGTAAAAAAAAATTGTTTGTTTTTAGTCCTTAATAGTTAAGCATAAGTCCAAAGATGAAATTGTTTGCTTTAGGGTGAAATCTTAGAAACGATAAGTTCTTGATGTACTTTTATCTGACACTTTGAGTAGTTGATTTATGTTAGACTCGTAAGCATTTAATTATAGGTTTTTAGGAGTGAAAACCTGAATAGTTGGCAAAGTGACTAGTCGAAGAAATTGCAGGTCGATGAATGACCGTTTCCTTAGATGTCTATCCTGATTTGCTTGTGTTATGATGTGTGGTATGGTTGAAAATAAAAGAAAAGTCTCTAAAGAAAAAAATTAAACCACCTATAACCGATAAGCGTGAAGCTACCCATTGGTGAGTATTAGGACCACCATGAGGAGAAATGCTACCTTCAAGGGTAGGTGTGTTGGCAAAAAAAAAGAGAGACAAAAAAGAAAATCATACCATATTGAGCACATAAAAAGCAATTGCAGAACGTAATTGAGATATCTAGATTGGTTTGACCCATCGATCCTAATTTTTGAAATGAAATCATTGGGTTGGCTTACCTAGGAATCAAGTTGTAAATGAACCTTTGCACAGACACACTGTGAGTTTGGCTTAGATGATTTATTCAAAGACTTGGATTTGAGTTGCATTGAGTGTTTTAAAGGTTCTCTGGTTTCATTACTGGGCATTCTTTGAGGACATTAATATGTGTAACTATTGGAACTATTTCATAGCTCGTGATATAGTATACGGAATGCCACATCACATAGTGACGGACAATGGAGTTCAATTTCAGGGAGAGGGCACATTTAGAAACCTGAGAATCGGAAGACATGATCCCAAAATGATGAGGTCACTTTCAAAAAGGCTTAATCCACCTTGACCCAGTGTGGATAGAGCCAAAAGGTGAGCTAGGTCCAAGGGTGACCAGTCTACCACCCCGTGAATAAGGGACACAGCGGGATCCAGAGCCATGAGACCAAAGAGAATTGAGCAATCACCGGAGTAGAATTTAGGAAACTGTGGGAATGCCAATGGGGCAACCAAAGATTTCCTAAAGGGGTGAAGAAAACCCTCTAGCGCAAGGAATGCCTAACCAAGAATGACATCAAGCCAACATGACAAAGAAAACCCATCGGAATAGGGAATGCATCCATACATATATGCATACATGTTGCATACACACCATTTTTATTTTGTGTTCACAGGCTTTGAAGAAAAGGAAAAATCGGCGAGGACGAGCAACTCCATTAATAGAGAAGAGCCTCGAGAATGAGGACGGGTCAGGGGTCGAAGCACCTCGCCATCAACTCAGCACAGTTCGGGAAGCGCCTCAGAGATCGAAACATCTCACAATAGGAACAGTTCAGGAATGAACCATCTCCCACTTGGAATGGATTCGGGAATGAATCTCATAGATCGAATCATCTCACACTAGGAACGGTTCGAGAATGAACCATCTCACACTCGGGAATGAAGCCCAGGGGTCGAAGCACCTCGCCATCAACTCAGCACAGTTCAGGAATAAAGCCCAGAGATCGAAGCATCTCACACCCCGCATGGTTCGGGAATAAAGACCAGGGATCGAAGCATCTCGCCATCAACTCAACACAGTTCGAGAATAAAGCCCAGAGATCGAAGCATCTTACACCCAACATGGTTTGGGAATAAAGCCCAGGGGTCGAAGCACCTCGCCATCAACTCAGTACAGTTCGGGAATAAATCTCAGAGATCGAAGCATCTCACACCCAACATGGTTCAAGAATAAAGCCCAGGGGTTGAAGCACCCCGCCATCAACTCAACTCAGTTCGGGAATGAAGCCTAGAGGTCGAAGCACCTCAGAGATTGAAGCATCTCACACCCGGTGGTTCAGGAATGAAGCCCAATGGTTGAAGCACCCCGCCATCAACTCAACTCAGTTCGGGAATGAAGGCCATAGATCGAAGCATCTCACACCCAGGATAGTTCGGGAATGAAGCCCAGGGGTCGAAGAACCTCGCCATCAACTCAGCACAGTTCGGGAATGAAGCCCAGAGATCAAGCATCTCACACCCAGGATGGTTCGGGAATGAAGCCCATGGGTCGAAGCACCTCGCCATCAACTCAAAACTATTCGGGAATGAAGCCCAGAGATCGAAGCATCTCACACCCAGGATGGTTTGAGAATGAAGCCCAGAGGTCGAAGCACCTTGCCATCAACTCAACATAGTTCGGTAATGAAGCCCAGAGATCGAATCATCTCACACCCATGATGGTTCGGGAATGAAGCCCGAGGGTTGAAGTACCTCACCATCAACTCAACATAGTTCAGGAATAAAGCCAAGAGATCGAAACATCTCACACCCAGCATGGTTCGGAATAAAGCCCAGGGGTCGAAACACCTCGCCATCAACTCAACTTAGTTCATGAACAAATCCCAGAGATCGAAACATCTCACATCCAGTATGGTTCGGGAATGAAGCCCATGGGTCGAAGTACCTCGCCGTCAGTTCGGGAACAAATCCCAGGGGTCGAAGCACCTCGCCATCAACTCAACTTAGTTTGGGAAAAAATCTTAGAGATCGAAGCATCTCACACCCAGTACGGTTCGGGAATAAAGCCCAGGGGTCGAAAAACCTCACCGTAAGTTCAGGAACAAATCCTAGGGGTCGAAGCACCTCACCATCAACTCCACTCAGAGATCGAAGCATCTCACACCAGCAACGAAACAACAGGTAAGTCCGGAAATGGCCGACGAACCAGGTAAGTAAAAATACATGCATGACTTTGATAGGGTTATCACTGTCACACACTGCACAAGCCCTATCAAAGTGGGGGCGACTGCAGGCACTGTATTTTTACATAAGCCCAATGATGAGCCTCGTATGGAGGCATTACCTGAAAAGTTATGGAAGTTGTGGGAAACAAACTCTGGAAGGAAAGAAAACCTCCAAAATTAGCACTCATCGAATTCAGACTCACTAGCCAGCCTCGGATTCGTTCAATCAGTTTCTGTTTCAAACCTTAGCCTTGGACAAGCCCCAAACACCTACAACTGGCCTATTACCCTGCAACCCACACAATTGGCCCATGAACCCATTCAACCCATCCACACGGCCCAAAGCCCATGCAACCCACCATGCATACGCCAAAATCTTCCCAAATAGAGAAAATCACATGCAATTCACATGTCAAAATTTCCTCATCAACACTTTCCAATTTAATAGATTTTGGGATCCCATCCAATTTAACAAGATTTGGGATATTCTCATCACCAAATTTGTGAGATTGTGTTCCCAAAATAATTTAAGAAAATATCTCCCAAATCAATGTGATTTATTTCCCTATTTGGAGATCCATTCAAGATACTATAAATTATGGACACTTTTTCTTTATCAAGAGGAGTTTTTGACATCAAACACAATAACAAACCCTAGACTCTCTTCTATTCTTCTCCTAAAAACACGGCAAACAACACCAAAAAAAAACCCTAAGACCAAGAGAAAGAAGAGAGCACCACCGAACAAAAAAATAACAACCAAGAAAGAAAAAGAACAAAAACAACCAAGGCCGAGAGAGAGAAAACCATAAAAATCACTAAAAGGACCGAGAAAATAGAAGAAAAAAACAATAAAGAAACCAGAAGAAAAACACCCCCCAAAACTGAAACAACATCACCAAAAACAACAAACCAAATCACCAAAAGACAACACCATAAACAACTAAAACATCAGTCAAAAATCACCCAAAACAGCAGCCAAAATCACCCAAAACAACAGCCAAAATCACCCAAAATAGTAAGCCAAAACAACCAAAATAGTGAACAACAAACCAGAAAACAGCCACCGAGAAAAACAGTAAAAACAACGCCTTAAAATAGTAAAATAGCAACCAGAAAACAGCAAAATAACAATCAGAAACAGCAAAATAGCAACCAGAAAACAGCAAAACAGTAAGCTGAAATAGTGAACCAGCAGCCACAAACAGCGAACCAACAATCCTTTCGCGACAGCGTAACGCACTTCTGAGAAAACAACTTGAAAGGTAAGACCTGAGGGCAATCTTACCATATTTCTTTTGTAGTTCTGGATGCTGCATGTCTGGCTCCAACCGGGTATGCGAAAACCTACATCAAAGACGACCAAATTTCTGGTCACATTCTTTAATTTCTTCGGCATTTTGTTATTTTTTTTTTATCTATTTAGTGCTATCCTTTTTATTTATTTATTCACTTTCATCGTTATTTTATTATTTCACATTTATTTTGTTATTTATCTTTTCATCGTTTATTTTATTATTTTGCCCATTTTATTATTCATTCATGTTGGTGATTATCTGCATATGCATTATTATATTATTTCATGTCTATTTTTTTATTTTACATTGCATTAATATTGATTGTGTTATTATCCCTTGCGGTATATCAGATGGAAACCCATACGTAAATTCCGTAGCCGAATCTGAATGGACGGTAGTGCGATTTGTACTTGGGATACAACTCCACGTACCACTCGGGAAATATTCATATGTGCGTGATTAATCCATTTTTGTTTGCTATTTATTTATCGATGCTTTTCCCGCCTATCTTTATTTATTATATTTTCCGTTATTGCATCTTGTACTTCTTAAATTTAATGTAATCTTGGAACTATGTTATTGTGATTATTATTTTGATTGGGTATATTATTATATTTTTATTCGCTTTTTTGCATGAATTGCATTAAGACTTGGCTATACCATTGTGTGAACCCGTCCATTATACTGGCATAAATAAGAGACCGTTCTAAACCCAACAGTTTGAGGTCTTCCCTTGCGAGGGGTGAGTGCGGCCTTAAATCTTTTCCCAGTTTACACTGGGTGGCGACTTCTTTATTCTCCAGTTTAGTCCCTCGCAGGCTACTCCGTACTCTTTATAGGCTGCGAGCCCAACAGTGTCGTGGTCGCCGAGTATCATAGGCATAGCGGTAAACCCCGCTTCGCTCCTGCACAGATGTCTGGTCTTGTGCATAACATAGCATACATAAGACTTCAAACTATTGAAGCATATAGTATATGTCTCATTTCTCAACTCCTTGAGGTGTCTTAGGAGACTGTTCCTTAGACAAATGAATTTCATGCATGAAAGGTAAATAACCTTTCTTGGAATTCTGCATACCAAATCGCACAAGAATCTTGTCGATATAGGATGCTTGAGACATTGCTAACAGTCATTTCTTACGATCCCGAATGATATGGATCCCAAGTACATAACTTGCATCTCCCAAATCTTTCATTTGGAATTGGTTAGCTAGCTAGTTTTTCACGTCCGGTAATATCTTTACATCATTCCCAATGAGTAAAATATCATCGACGTATAACACAAGGAAAACCACATTTCCATCAATGATGCGCTTGTAGACACAAAACTCATCGATGTTCTGCTCAAAGTTATAAGAATCATATTATCAAACCTTATGTTCCAAGATCTAGATGCCTGCTTAAGTCCATAAATGGACATTTACAACTTGCAAACTTTTTACTATTGACCTTGGGTAATGAACCCCTCTGGTTGTACCATATAGATACTCTCATCAAGATTGTCATTCAAATATGCGACAATGGAAAGAAGAATCCTGATGGATTTAAGCATGACTACTGGCAAAAAAGTCTCTTCATAGTCAACTCCGTCTTTCTGGGTATAACCCTTTGCCACTAGCCTAGCCTTGAAAATTTGTATTTTCCCATCTATTCCTCTTTTTCTCTTGTAGATCCACTTGAAACTTATGTATTTTACTCTACCAGGTTGGTCTACAAGTTCCCAGACTGAGTTAGAGTACATAAACTCCATCTCGAGGTTCATGGCTTTAAGCCATTCCTCTTTATCAGTATCTTCCATTGCACTATGATAGGTCAATGGATCATCTATACCATCACAAGATGTAACAACTTGCACCTCACTATTTCCTAGATAGCGTTCAAGTTGTCTCACAACTCTCCCACTACGTCTAGGTGGTATGGTATCCTGATAAACTTGCATCTGACTTTCAGATGTAGAATGTGTTATGTCTTTGTCAATATTTGACAATGGTGTACTGGTCGTACCAGCAAGTAACTCCTTAAGTAACACTTTACTTCGAGGTTTGAACTCTCCTATATAGTCCTCCTCAAGAAATATAGCATTTGTCGACACAAATACTTTATTATCTAATGGACTATAAAAGAATCCACCCCTAGTTTCCTTAGGATAGCCTACAAATAGGCACATATGTGAACATGGTTCCAACTTAGTAGTCTTGTTTTTTAGCACATGTGCTGGACACCCCCATATGCGGAAATGTGGCAAACTAGCTTTAAGACAATTCCACAACTCTAAGGGAGTCTTAGGAACAGACTTAGAAGGAACTACATTCATGATATACATTACAGTTTGCAATGCATACCCCCAGAATGAACTAGGAAGAGTGCTATAACTAAACATTGATCTCATCATGTCTAGTAGGGTCCGATTTTTCCTTTTTGCAACACCATTTTGTTGTGGTGTTCCAAGTGCTGTGAGATGTGAAACAATTTCATACTCAACTAAGAATTCCTTGCAATCTTTATCAATGTATTCTCCTCCACGATCTGATCGTAGAATTTTGATGCTTTTACCTAACTAGTTCTCAACCTCAGCACGATACTCTTTGAATTTTTCAAATGTATTTGACTTATGATGCATTAGGTAAACATACCCATATCTAGAATAATCATCAATGAAAGTGATAAAATATTCATAACCACCTCGGACTTTTATATTCATCGGTCTGCAAACGTCCGAATGTATTAGCTCAAGTGTTTCTTTGGCTCTTATCCATTTTCTAGTAAAGGTCTCTTAGTCATTTTGCCTTCTAGACATGATTCACAGATAGGTAAAGTACCGAGTCTTAACTGATTTAAAACTCCATTCTTAATTAGTTTATCTATCCGATCAAGGCTAATGTGACCAAGTCTAAGGTGCCATAAATATGTATCATCATGATAAATCTTTTGCCGTTTAGTTCTAGATTTTTCAATCTTAAACATTTCAGTATTAAGCAGTGATTCATGCATTAACGGCCTTAATACATATAGATTATTTTCGGAGTTTCTCGTGCATATATTTAATCCATTTCTACTAATAATAACTGACTTATTATTAAATGAAATAGAAAAACCACATTCCATAAGTTTTGTTACAGAAATCAAATTCCTGCGAAAACCAGGAATATATAGCACACCATTCAAACATAAATAACTCTTATTAAAATTTAAATTTGAAACTCCCACTGCTTTTGCTGAAACAGCATCCTTTGTCCCAACTTTCATGGTAAAGCTACATTCAGCAAGGTCCCTCCATGAGTCAAGTAGCTGCAAAAAACAATAAACATAGTTAGTGGCACCGGAATCAACAATCCATATGGATTTATCATCCTCCACCAAAAGAGACTCAATGATAATTAAATCGTATTTACCTGTATTCTTCTTTTTTTTAAGCTCAGCAAGGTGTTTCGGACAATTCATTTTCCAATGCCCTTGTTGTTCACAATGGAAACATGTTCCTTTGACATTGGTTCCTTTAGAAACTTTGTTGTTCTTTTTTTCATTGGTTTTGCATTTGCCTTCCAATTGCCTTTCTTCTTCTTCTTTGCAGATTTAGAAGATTCAGCAACATTTGTCTCGGCATTGGACCTACGAGGACCATTCATAACGTACTCATAATTGGTGAGCTCATTTAGCAGTTCAGTCAACGTAAAAGTCAACTTATTCATAGAAGAGTTGCTTTTGAACTGCAGGAAACTCTTCGAAAGTGTTTCCATGACCATTGTCACATGGCTTTGCACATTGATACGTGCACCATGGGTTTCAACCATATTAAGATGAGATATCATCCTTAACACATGGTCTCGGACTGATGTACCTTCCTTTATTCTAGCGGTCAATACAGAGACTATTGCCTCATGTTGTTGCCGGTCTGAAGGTTGCCCAAACATGTTCTGTAATGACTGCATAATCATTGATGTTGTCGCCATAGGCTCATGCTGTGCAGCAAGAACCTCAGACATGGATGCTATCAAATAGCTATGGGCTTTCTCATCAGCTTTAATCCAATTATTATAGGCATTACGTGCAGCTCTGCCAGCATTTGGTGCTGGCTCAGGAGGACATTCCTCCATTAGGATAAATTTAAGGTCTTCGCAGACCAAAATAACATTCATGTCACTTTTCCATTTAACATAGTTTTCCCCAGTTAATTTTTCTTGTTGTTTGAGAATTGAGATAATTGCAGATGCCATGGCTGAAAAATAATAAACGCGCATTCAACATTCATTCGTCGCATATTAAAATTGTCAAACATTTAGGCATAAAATTAAACATGATGCATGATCAATGTATAATGAATTAGAAACCTAAAAGAATTACTATGTCACGGTTATCTATCATCCCACAAATAAGTACCGCCATATGGTAGGTCAAGTATTCGCATGATAGACTGAGACATTCTCAATGATTAATATATCTGAAATAACTCTTATTCCTATATTAATCAACTACCGTTATTTTGATCAATGAAGCTTTGATTACAACTTAATCATTCCTTTGTGAGTGTGACCCATCATTTCAGAACTCTTGGACTTAACTAGTGAAGTACCACCGTAGGGTAGGTCAAATCACCAGATACATCTAGAGTCCTTATCCTTTCGGAATCCAAACCTGATATTGACCAAAAAGGACATCATCCGTAGGGGACGAAAGCAAAGCCGTCTCGAGGTGCCTATTGAATCTCACGTTTCTAGATAACAATGGAGATCGCGGGATATATTGTGGTATACCCCTCTCCCACTCACTATTTTAAAGTGTAAGGTTTCTATCTTACTAGTACTTATGAATCTTAGATTATGCATGGCTAAAGTCATAACCTTATTAATACTAGTTGATAATTTAGTGATCTAACCAATTTTAACTCTTAAATTTTATTCACTAATCCTAATTAGTCTCTACTAACCAATTAACTTAATTAAACTAATTTAATCAAGTTGTTATAGTGATCTAATCAATTTAACTCTTAAATTATTAGTCCACTTATAGGTTTTAAAATTTAGAATTCAACGAACGGACCAAATATCATTAAACCATTTAATCGATAAAAGCACATTATTTATT
>SKCR01021572.1:0-17605 GCA_019454045.1 Zanthoxylum bungeanum | reverse complement strand
TGTCATCACCATGAAATTGCAAAGTGGCTACAAGTCCAAACATTCTATAATGGACTTTCTGGAATAAAGAGAACCATAATTGATGCTGCTGCTGGAGGGGATTTAATGGCAAAAAGAGAAGATCAAGCCTGGGACTTAATTGAAGAAATGACCAATAACAATTCATTGTGACCAACAGAAATGAGCATGATCCAAATAATTGCTGGAATTTATGAAGTTGGAGCCAACACTGCAGTAAATTCCAAGCTGGATCAGATATGCAAATTCATGTAAACTCTTAGCACTCAAGGCAATATCGGATCCACAAGTTCACCATATGGAGGAGTACCAGAGCCAAACCAACAAGAAGAGATGGTGAATTATGTCAACAATTTCAACAGACAGAGGAGCAATCCTTATTTCAACACCTTCCTAATTTTTCATGGAGCAACAATTCAGGGCAAAAGAACTATCCACCACCCGGATTCCAATAGGAGAACAAAAATCATGAAAATGAAAAAGAACCAGGAATAGCAGAAGTGCTAGCTCAGTTAAAAAAATATATGATGATATGTTTCAAAGCCAATCAGCTTCTATTAAAGCACTGGAAAATCAAATTGGACAACAGGCCAATGTTCAGAGTTACAGACCACCAGAAAATCTTCCCAGCAATGCAGAACCAAATCCAATGAATCGAGGGAATGAGCCATGTCAAGCCATTACTCTGAAAAGCGGTACTGAAATCAACAAAGATGTTGGAATCAAGGCATCCATTGAAGAAGTTCCAAAACATGCAGTTCCACAGATGGAGGAAAAAGAAGCAAATGAAAAAGATCAAGAAAGAATCATTTTACCTCCACATTTTCCACAGCGTCCCCAGAAAAACAAAATGGACAAGCAGTTTGCTCGATTCTTGGAGGTGTTCAAAAATCTGCATATCAACATTCCATTTGCAGAAGCGTTGGAAGAAATGCCACCTATGTCAAATTCATGAAAGATATCCTTTCACGAAAATGGAGATTGGGAGATTACAAGACAATAGCATTGACAGAAGAATGCAGTGCCATCATTCAGAGGAAACTTCCCCCAAAGTTGAAAGATCCTGGCAGTTTCATTGTCCCATGCACCATTGGAGAACATTACATCGGTAAAGCTTTGTGTGATTTAGGTGTTGGACAGTTATGACCCATATCGTCACTATTGTTGGTTTTATTCTAGGTCCCAAGATCATCAAACAAGCATGAATAAGTGTGAAATACATATCAAAGAAGTTGCGGAATACTTACATTGATCGGTCGAGATGATTTGGTGAAGAAAAAATTGATTTTGCTCCTCCAAAAACGCAACTGCAGTGACCAGTCCACTGCTTCACGTTTTTCAGTTTTGAGTGTTGAATTTGAGCTCCGAATCTTCGTCGAATGATTCCCGGCTCATGGGTGAGTTTCCCTAACACCTTCGCAAGTCTCTCGGAGTGCTAGCTCCGCTTGATTTTGCCACAAAATCAAGGCACACATGCTTCCCTTCTCACGCCAAAAATGAAGAAAGCAGTGAGTGTGTTCACTGCCCATTTGGGCGTGAATGAGAGAGAGAAAATGATGAAGAAGAAAGTGTGTTAATTGGTTGGTAAATGTTAAAATATATCTTATATACTTTGATTTAATTTATCAAAAGTCAAACAATTGATTTTAAATCATTTGTCATATACCAAATATTTAAAGTTGGTATATGTACATCACCACCAACTTTGAGTGTCCAACACTCAATATCAAACCAACTAACCACATCTTTCATTCAATCAATCACATCAATCAATCAAATGTCACATCACTCAAAGTGATATGTGATTTGACGCTTGATGTGACGAATGATTTGATGCTTGATGTGACTTGCGTTGCCGCACTCGAATTCGAAATACGAATGCGCTCGCAATCACACTCGGGCTCGGGTTCGCTAATTCCCAATTAGCGAATTTTCCGTTGCGTCGTAATTAAATGATTACGCCTAGCGAATCCACTATTCACATCGCTAACGAATTAATTCTAAATTAATTCGCTCGCCCGAATTAAAATCCAATTTCAATTCCGTGTCGAAATCTAATTTCGTTCAATATATCGAATATATTAACTTTACCGATTAATTCCGAATTAATCGTTTTCTCTCTTTAGACGATATTTTATCCTAGATAAAATATCTCCGTAATTAATCCAAGATTAATTTTCACTCTCATCAAATTAATCCCAGATTAAAAAATGTGCGAGTCATAAATCATCGGTGTATCATTGGGAAGCGACCCATGAGATCCCCGGATATGTTGGCAGTAAATACGGTCGTCGGACTATCCGAACACGTAAGTACCAAGTACTACGTTCTACCGATTTACAAGACAAGGTTAGCTTCTAGCAAAACGCCATGCCTACCCAATTCTCCGGAAATATTCTTACAGGAATATATAAGGATCTATATCAGGCGTAGTATACCAAGTATCGTGCATATCGGCCCAGTATCGGATAGTCACGTGCTAGGCCTGGGGCTGGATAAGTGTCTGCCCCGTACGAAGCACATGTCGGATGTCTGGTAACTAGTCTCTATAATCGGATATACATGACCTTGTCATAATATCCCGATGGCTGCAGCACCTCAGAGTACTAATACCGTATCCTGCGTGACATCATCTCCACTATGACTGGAGTGATACTTCCATCTTGACATCACACCCAATACTCTATGATTCTCAATATACTCAGCTTCGGCGTACACAGAACCGGTTAGAGTCCTAGACGACCTCAACTAAAGTATATTGATTGTCGTAAGCATTAGCGGTGCAAGTCTCAGGTTAAGACCAAATACACCTACCCTGATTTCGGATTCCTATAGACACATAGTCATAATACCAATGGGATTCCGAGGGGTCTATCCAGAGCGAAGCTATTTCCCGTACCATCGGTGAAACAAAACCTCCTATCGCACTTGCATGAGTATCCAATACCCAAATATATGAGAACTATGCTGTTGTGCCCTCACAACGTGCACAAGTGCAATACTAGCCTATTCCGCATTATCGATGTCCAGTCTCGATAATACTACGACTAGGGATATTTAATGATTAATCCTTCGTGGACTGATACTGTCTCATATCATCTCAATCCAGGAACTAATCATATGGACCTCTCTTCATTTATATATCTAAGGTGATCTAATCATAATGATGAGAGTGCATTTCCTTGTCACATAGTTAATTTGTACAACAACACCATGATCTGTACAAATAGTGACGCTATGGGTCATATTATCCAACAACTATTTGTACAGATCATGGTGTTGTTGTACAAATTAACTATGTGACAAAGGAGATTGCTCTCTTATCATTTGTGATTAGATCACCAAGATATATAAATGATAGGAGGTCCTTATGATTTGTTCCTGGATTGAGATGATATGAGACAATATCAATCCACCAAGGATAAATCATTAAATATCCCTAGTCAGAGTATTATCGAGATTGGACATCGATAATGCGTAAAAGGCTAGTATTACAATTATGCGCGTTGTGAGGGTACAACGGCATAGTTCTCATATATTTGGGTATAGGATACTCATGCAAGTGTAATAGGAGGTTGTTTTTACCGATGGTACGGGAACAGCTTCGCTCTGGATAGACCCCCTCGGAATTCCATTGGTAGTATGACTATGTGTCTATGGAAGTCCGAAATCAGGGTAGGTGTATTTGGTCTTAACCTGAGACTTGCACCGCTAATACTTGCGATAATCAATATACTTTGGTTTTGGTCGTCCAGGGCTTTAACAGGTTCTGTGTACGCCTCTGCTGGGTATATTGAGAATCGTAGTGTGTTGGGTGTGATGTCAAGACGGAAGTATCACTCCAGTCATATGGAGATGATGATCGTGCAGGGATACAGAACTAGTTCTCTAAGGGTTGCAACCATCGGGATAATATGACTTGGTCATGATTATCCAATAATAAAGAGACTAGTTGCTAGTGATCCGATATATGCTTCGTACGGGGCAGACACTGTACCAGCCCTAGGCCTTGCATGTGATCATCCGATACTGGATCGAAATATGCAATACTACGTATACTACGCCTGATATAGATCATATATTTCTGTAAGGATATTTCTGGAGAATTGGGTAGGCATGGCGCTTTGCTAGAAGCCAACCTTGTCTTGTAAATCGGTACAAACGTAGTACTAGGTACTTACGTGTTCGGATAGTCCGACTACCGAATTTACTGCCAACATATCCGAGGATCTCATGGGTCACTTCCCGAAGATTCACCGATGACGTATGACTCGCACTTTAATTAATCTGGGATTAATTAGATGAGAGAGAAAATTAATCTGGGATTAATTGCAGAGATATTTTATCTAGGATAAAATATCATATAAAGAGAGATAACGATTATTTGGAATTAATCGATAAAAAATATATTCGATATATTATACGAAATTGGATTTCGACGCGGAATTAAAATTAGATTTTAATTCGGGCGAACGAGTTAATTTAGGATTAATTCGTTAGCGATGTGAATAGTGATTTCGCTAGGCATAATCATTTAATTACGTCGCAACGGAAAATTCGTTAATTTGGAATTAGCGAACCCGAGCCCGCGAGTGTTTGCGAGCACATTCGCATTTCGAATTCGAGTGCGGCACGCAAGTCACATCAAGCGTCAAATCATTAGTCACATCAAGCGTCAAATCACATGTCACTTTGAGTGATGTGACAATTTGATTGATTGATGGATTGATGGAAGTGGTTGGCAAATCATTTATGGCTTGACTTTTGGTAAATGAATTATTTGATTTTTTGAAAATCAAAAAGGTGTATTAGATACACAAAATTCATCCAACCAAAATCAACTCTCTCACTTCTTCCCTTCTCTCTTCTCTCACGCCCATTTGGGCTATTCTTCTTCTTTTTTTCTGGTTGAAAACCCGTGAGTCATGGAGAAGCTTTTGATGATTTTTGTGGCAAAAATCAAGAGTGCTAGCACACATTTGATTCTTGCGAAGGTGATAGGGAAACCCACATGTGGGCTTGGAATACCATTCGAGAAGCTTGGAGCTTAATGGATCACCATTGCTGATTTTGGAGAGCCAAAACAGTGGGCTGTTTCAGTGCACTGCCGAGCACATTAGGAGGGCAGAAAATGATTTTGTTCTTCACCGCTTTGTCTCAACCGATCATTGTGAGTATTCCGCGACTTCTTTGATTGTATTCGCATGTGTTTTATTCTTGATTATTTGATCTTTGGGACCGTAGAACTCCAACATTGGTTTTAGAGCGGAGTAAAAGCATGAAATTTGATTTAGGGCTTAAAATTGGGTAAATTGTATTTGAGCATGAGTTTATGAAATTGGATGATTTAGTATGCTTAAATGTTGTTGAATTAAAAATTGATTGGATCAATTTCATGAAAAATTGTTTGGAACAAATTTGCCCAAATTCTTAGCTTGGCCGAGAATTTGAAGAACCCTAAATGTCTTGGATTTTGATTTTTTGATTCATTGGATGAGTTGGAATCATGTTGGGAATGATGATTTCATGTTGAATTGGATTCAATTGGATTGGATTTAAAATTGGACATCAAAAACCCCTAAAAACCGAGAGCTTTATAGCATGTTTGGGTTTGATTTTTTGATCAAAATGTATTGGACACTAATTGATGTAATTAAGCATAATTAATTGTGTAAATTGATGTTTTAGAAATGTTAATTTGGGTGATTAATTATGACATTGCACTTAGGTTAATTAAATTATGAAATTGGATTTTTGTAATTTAATTAATTGGGCCTATTTAGGAAATTGGGCTTGTAATGTTGTAAATGGGCTTATTGGGCTTGGTTGTACCAAGTTAGGTTTAGGCTAAATTGGTTGGATCCAATTGGGCCCAAAACCGCTTCCATAAAGCCCAAATGCGACTAATCGACCTTAATAAATTTAATTGGGCCTGATGGGCCTAAATTGATTTCTAAGCTTATGGGGTCACTCCTTAATTGGGCTTTGGTTATTGGGTTTGACCCAAGTTGACCAAAAGTCCACACTTTAAGAAATTAATTAAAAGCCCATTGGACTTTAATTAAATTAACGTTGGACGTTAATCGGGCTTTGAGACCCGTAACAATTAAATTTGGAATTTAAGTCGTAAAGGTTTATTAATAAAGTGTAATATTTAATTCGGAATTAAATAGCGAATTAGTATTAAATACAAATTAAATTGGATTTAATGTTGTAGTTTAATTTAATTCAAGAATACGTACTTTAAGTACTTATTCGCAAAACGAGTTTGACTCGCGCAAAATCAAATCGTTGTTTGAACATTGGATGGTCATTAATTATCAGATTAATTAATTTGATTAGATTGATTGATAACATGCTTGTGTGAATACATGGTTGCGATGCATGAATAATGAATATCGGATGGATATTAGAAGGGTGGGGCAATTTTAGAAATTGTTGTAATAAATTTGGAATTTATTAATTGGACCTGCGTGTCCAGCCTTATTACCTCCTTACTCTTTGTATTTCTCTTCTCACCTATTCCCCTCAATGTAAATGAGGTTTCTTTAGAAGTGTAGTGTAACGGGTAGAAGCAAATATTTGTACTAGCGGGAGAGAGGAAAGAAAGAGATTTGATCTAGGATCAATGTGTTAAGTATCCATCCACATATCATTATTATTATTTTTATACGCGCTTTATTATGTTTTTAGAATGCATGTTTAAGGGTGTATAATGATGAGACCTTAACAAAGATAATAAATTGGTTGCCAATTTGCACGCGAAAAACCCTCACAAAATATTAATCGTTTTTCCTTCCATTGAGTGATTCTTACTCAAGATCTAAGACTGCCATTGGTTTCTTGGCCAAAGTCAAGGCCTTTGTTCGTCGAGGATGTGTTTAAATCACGAGAGCTTTGTTCCATATCGGTGTCTTGTCCAAGTTGTGGTTTGTTGGCCAAAGTCAAGACCACTTCTTGTCCATCGACATTGATTACGAATCTTTCCATGGTCAATGTGTTCCGCTTAACTGGGATCACTAAGTTTGTTGTGCCAAAGCCAAGGCTTAGTTGATTTAGAGGAAAAAGGTTAGGTAATATATTGGATATATTGGCATATATAAGATATATGTTTCGGACTTGGATGTCCCCCTACTGGATCTAGGAATTGGATGGGATCCAATTGATCTTAGAGATCTACCTAGTTAATTATCATACAATTTGTTGGCCAAAGTCAAGATTATGTGACATTTAACGGGATCCTAGCCCACTAGGAAACACGGTTTCCCGGAGTACTCGACAGGGTTAGAGGCTCGCCGAACAATAGTGGGAGGCAAGAATTGAATTTACAATATTCGTTTAATTACTTTCCATACGCGCTCAAACAAATATCATTCGTCAAATAAATTAAATGTTAGTTGGACTAATATTTAAACGTTGTTTTAATAAAACAGTTGATTGTATTCAAACTATTCATTTATAGTTGATTTTATAATTGGATTATAATAATCATTATAATAAATAGTACCTAAATCATTGATTAAATAGTTGGACTATTAGAATCAAGATAAAATTGAATGATTGACATTTAAAACATAATCCTATGGAAAATGTATTTAAATGGTTTAATTTTCAAATTGGGAATAAATTTCAGGACGGTCCTGAAAACTAATAAGTTACTTTATTTGATAAAATAACATATTAGGCCTAAGCCTAGACTTAAGCAAATAGTAGAACATGATCTTTGGAAGATTCATGTGATGATAACTTTAATGCTTAATCCATTATGCTTGCCGAGTAGAATCCTTAATTTCTTAATTAGAACTAAGGATTGGATCCTTAAAGTATGATAAAGAAATTGAAGGATCTTCATAGATCTATTCTTAGATTTTAGAAGACTAAATTGTAACAATAAACTCTTGGAGAGTTAATGACTATTCTCAAGGAGACAAAGTCAAAGTTTGCAATAAAGCAAGTAGCGCAAAGCGCACCTTACTTCGATATTCTAGTCAGCCAAGGCTAAGCCAAAGGCTTTTGGAATGTTGAAAAGGGCAAAGGAAAAATCATTATAATCTTCTAGGAAGATAAAGGACATATCCCAAAATGTCTGCCTAAATTGTGGCAAACGGGATCGTGGAAGCGTGACTGCCGTTTGAACAAAGCAGACATGAAGGAATTAAAGACGGTGTAAGGCTCCGGCTTTAAATATGTTTGTCATAAAATATGTTCACTACTAGTATTAAAATTAGATTTTAAATACTTAGTGTGGTACATAAATATATACTAGGTGTGCAGAATCTACTATGAGCAGGATACTGACTTCAGTTGAGATTAATCTGCGAATTGAAAACGAGACGAAAGTCGCTATTTTAACCGTAGATACCTAAGTTTAGGAACCACCCTTTGGGTGTGTATTTAAATTAGGAAACTGTTATAATGTAACTAGTTTGACTAGAAACATTATCTCTAAATCAGAGTATAATCTGTTGTGGATATACCTTTATATTCTAGAACACTAAAGTGTTTTATTTTATAAAGATGATATTGAGATAAACCACATTAGATGTGAATAACAGTATTTATATTTTGAATATAAATAAATCTCAAACATATAACATGACAAACAAATAGCTCAAACTGATTTGATCAGTTGAAACATATTGTGGCATTGTTGTCTAGGACACAATTTAAACAAGACTCGTATATCCACACTTTTAAAGAGTGGGTACTAGGACAAATTTGATTCCATTCAAATAACGTCTACGAATCTAGTTTATTAGGCAAAGTGCCTAAAACAAATTTACTTGGTAAAAGTGTAAATGCCACCGATCTTTTAGCCCTAGTTCATAGTGAAGTAAGTGGGCCCATATCTAGCTAGGCTAGAGGTGGATATGAATATTTCGTGACCTTTACGGATGTGGCATCTCGTTATGGTTATGTGTTTCATTAGAAACACAAATCGGAAACTTTTAGAGTTTCGACACGAAATAGACAAACAGATCGGCTAAAGTATTAAACAGTCACGGTTAGACTATGATGAAAATACTTAAGCAATAAGTTTCTCATATACTTGAAAGAGTATAGTATTCTTTCAATAAGGACTCCTCCCGGAACACGTCAATTTGACGGTGTGTCCGAACAGATAAACCGAGTTTCGTTAGACATGATAAGGTTAATCATGAGTCGCTCTGAGCTACCATTTCCTTCAACGGATACGCATTAAACAATGCAGAACGTATGAGGAAGTGATACAAAGGTATCGACTCCCTATTATGGCAAAGTGCCATGATGTCCGAAATGGATCCATGTATACCAACTATGTTTGGATACTAGTTGATGTACCGCAAGGCATTGTGCCTATTGGTATTATATAAGTCTTCACGGAAGACATACATGGATGGCAACATACCAACGTATAAATCTAGGCTTTTAGCGGAAAGGTATCGTTATCAACATTGTGTTGATTACGATGAAACCTTTTACTTGTTGCCATGGTAAATCCATTTGGATAATGTTTGCTAATGCTACATCTTTCATTTATGAAATATGACAGCTGAACGGGAAAATTGCTTTCCTGAAAAGGAAACCTTTTGGAGGATGTTTACAATATCCTGACGGTTTTATCGTACCAAAACTAGCAAACAAGGTTTGCAGGTTATTCGATCCATGTATGGATTGAAGCAAGCATTACGTTCTTGAAATTATCGTTTTGATGTAATCATAATGGTTTATGATTTAATTCAAAACAAAAAATGATTCTTGTGTATATAAGGAGGTTAGTGGGAGCGCACTGACAATAATGTCCTATAAATAATGATAATAAATCATTTCTTGGAAATGATATTTCCATATTACAATCGGTGAAAGCTTGGCTTCATGAAAAATTATCCGTAGAATTCTTGGGAGAAACAACCTTTATTCTAGAATAAAGATCTACTCGGATAGATTTAAAGTTGTTAATACTCTCCGAGAACTCGTACATTGAAATAAATGTATGCGACCTAGTGTCTCATACGCTTTGAGCATATGGAGTCACAATCGGGCCAATCCAAGTGATAGTCACTAGATTGATGTTAAGAACATCCTTTAGTATCTTAGAGAACTAAGGATATTGTCTTAAACTATGGAGATGGAGAACTTGAAGTGACTGGGATCACTGTAGCAAGCTTCTTAACCGATAAAATGACAATAAGTCGAATAAAGGTACTATACAGTTTGAATAACTGAACAGTGAGCTGGTAATCTTCCAAGCAAGATACTGTTACCGAATAAACAACAAATGCAGGTTATTACTGCAGCTGAGGCAGCAATAGAAGCCTTCTGGATTGATAATCATCCTAATCAGATTAGGAATAGTTCTGTTAGCAGCTGAGCTAGGCTACAGCGCAGGCTAAAGAATTAATGGTCTCATCAATGATCCAGATAAATACTTCGATATTCATCTGATTCGTTCAGATCATACATCGTGACGATGTGATGATCGAATAAATCGCATCAGATGAGAATCATGCAAATCCGCTGACGAAAGCCTTTTCTCATCAATTTGAGCCAACCGTACATAGTTCGGGGGTAAGACACCCGAGTGACTGGCCATAGGCCAAGTGGGAGATTGTTGGATAGTTATGACCCATAACGTCACTATTTGTACAGATCATGGTGTTGTTGTACAAATTAACTATGTGACAAAAGAGATTGATCTCTTATCATTTGTGATTAGATCACCAAGATATATAAATGATAGGAGGTCCTTATGATTTGTTCCTGGATTGAGATGATATGAGACAGTATCAATCCACGAAGGATAAATCATTAAATATCCCTAGTCAGAGTATTATCGAGATTAGACATCGATAATGCGTAAAAGGCTAGTATTACGCTTGTACGCGTTGTGAGGGCACAACGGCATAGTTCTCATATATTTGGGTATATGATACTCATGCAAGTGTAATAGGAGTTTGTGTTTACCGATGGTACGGAAAACAGCTTCGCTCTGGATAGACCCCATCGGAATTCCATTGGTAGTATGACTATGTGTCTATGGAAGTCTGAAGTCAAGGTAGGTGTATTTGGTCTTAACCTGAGACTTGCACCGCTAATACTTGCGACAATCAATATACTTTGGTTTTGGTCGTCCACGGCTTTAACAGGTTCTGTTTACGCCTCTGCTGGGTATATTGAGAATCGTAGTGTGTTGGGTGTGATGTCAAGACGGAAGTATCACTCCAGTCATATAGAGATGATGATCGTGCAGGGATACAGAACTGGTTCTCTAAGGGTTGCAACCATCGGGATAATGTGACTTGGTCATGATTATCCGATAATAAAGAGACTAGTTGCTAGTGATCCGATATATGCTTCGTACGGGACAGACATTGTACCAGCCCCAAGCCTTGCATGTGATCATCTGATACTGGATCGAAATAAGTAATACTTCGTATACTACGCCTGATATAGATCATATATTCCTGTAAGGATATTTCTAGAGAATTGGGTAGGCATGGCGCTTTGCTAGAAGCCAACCTTGCCTTATAAATCGGTACAAATGTAGTACTAGGTACTTACGTGTTCGGATAGTCCGACGACCGAATTTACTGCCAATATATTCGGGGATCTCATGGGTCGCTTCCCGAAGATTCACCGATGACGTATGACTCGCACTTTAATTAATCTGGGATTAATTAGATGAGAGAGAAAATTAATCTGGGATTAATTGCGGAGATATTTTATCTAGGATAAAATATCATATAAAGAGAGATAACGATTAATTTGGAATTAATCGATAAAATAATATATTCGATATATTATACGAAATTGGATTTCGACGCGGAATTAAAATTAGATTTTAATTCGGGCGAACGAGTTAATTTAGAATTAATTCGTTTGCGACGTGAATAGTGATTTCGCTAGGCATAATCATTTAATTACGTCGCAACGGAAAATTCTTTAATTTGGAATTAGCGAACCCGAGCCCGCGAGTGTTTGTGAGCGCATTCGCATTTCGAATTCGAGTGCGGCACACAAGTCACATCAAGCGTCAAATCATTAGTCACATCAAGCGTCAAATCACATGTCACTTTGAGTGATGTGACAATTTGATTGATTGATGGATTGATGGAAGTGGTTGGCAAAGCATTTATGGCTTGACTTTTGGTAAATGAATTATTTGATTTTTTGAAAATCAAAAAGGTGTATTAGATACACAAAATTCATCCAACCAAAATCAACTCTCTCACTCATTTCCTTCTCTCCTCTCTCACGCCCATTTGGGCTATTCTTCTTCTGTTTTTCTGGTTGAAAAACCGTGAGTCATGGAGAAGCTTTTGATGATTTTTGTGGCAAAAATCAAGAGAGCTAGCATGTAAGTGTTCCTAGAACATGCCAAGGATCTAATAAGCAAGAAAATATGTTCATAACTTTATTATAAGTTACGGAATTACTTACATTGAATGGATTTGAGCTTTTAAAATTTTGAATGAACATCTCCAAGATCCTTCCTTTGTTGATTCCAAGCTTTGAGTTGTGAATGAAGATCTCCAAGGTTCAACCTTTGTGTTGATTCCAAGCTTTGAGTTGGTTTTCCTATCACCTTAGAAGACTTCTATAAGTGCTAGCATTGTTTATTTTGCCACAAAATCAAAGAGAGGAGAAAGAAAGCTCACGCCCATAGCAGGGATGAAGCTCACGCCCATTTGCTAAATCAATTAGGGTTTTCTTGTGTCAAGTGTTGTGTAATGAGAGAGAGAAATGCCTTTTGGTAAAACCAATTTACCCTTTTCACCTAAACAAGGTGGTTGGGTAAATGGTTTCACCAAAACCATTCCAAGGTAGTTGGAAAGTTGGTGGCTTGGCATAAATGCCAACTACCCTCCCAACTACCACATGTGAAGTGGGCCCCACATTTGAATTCAAAATTCAAATGGATTCTACGAATGCTTATCGCGGCTCGGATTTGTTTAATCCGATTAAACAAATTTCCGTCGCTAAATAATTAAATCTAATTTAATTAAATGACTACGCCTCGTAAATATATTACGAATACCGTTTACGAATTAATTCTAAATTAATCCGTTCGCTCGTATTAAAGTCCAACTTTAATTTCGTAATGAAATCCAATTCATATTAATATATCTGATATATTAATTTTAGCCCATACAAATAAATTAAATAGAATAATCAAATTTAACTATTAAATTTATTTTACCGATTAATTCCAAATTAATCGTGTTCTCTCTCTTCCGAACACATTTAATCCCAGATTAAATAAAGCCTCAATTAATCCTAGATTAATTTTATCTCTCTAAATTAATCCCAGATTAATTCTAGTTTAAGTCAACTGTCATCGGTGAATCTTTGGGAAGCGACCCAAGAGACCTCTGGATATGTTGGCAGTAAATCCCGTTATCGGACTATCTGATTAAGTGCGTACCTCGTACCACATGCTTACGGATTTACAAGACATGGTTAGCTTCTAGCAAAGCATCGTGCCTACCCAATTCTCCAGTAATATTCTTACTGGAATATACAATCTATGTCAGGCGTAGTATACGTAGTATACTATATTGTGATCCAGTATCGGATGTCACGTGCTAGGCCTGGGGCTGGAATTATGTCTTCCTCATACGAAGCACATGTCGGATGTCTGGTAACTAGTCTCTATAATCGAATGAACATGACCTAGTCATATCATCCCGATGACTGCAGTACTTAAGAGTACTAGTTCTGTATCCTACGTGACATCATCTCCATTATGACTGGAGTGATACTTCCGTCTTGACATCACACCCAATACACTACGATTCTCAATATACCCGGCAGAGGCATACACAGAACCGGTTAAAGCCCTGGACGACCAAAACCAAAGCATATTGATTGTCCCAAGTATTAGCGGTGCAAGTCTCAGGTTAAGACCAAATACACCTACCCTGATTTCGGACTTCCATAGACACATAGTCATACTACCAATGGAATTCCGAGGGGTCTATCCAGAGCGAAGCTGTTTTCCGTACCATCGGTAAAACACAACCTCCTATTACACTTGCATGAGTATCCAATACCCAAATATATGAGAACTATGCTATTGTGCCCTCACAACGCGCAAAAGTGTAATACTAGTCTTTTACGCATTATCGATGTCCAATCTCGATAATACTTTGACTAGGGATATTTAATGATTAATCCTTCAAGGACTGATATTGTCTCATATCATCTCAATCCATGAACTAATCATAAGGACCTCATATCATTTATACATCTAGGTTATCTAATCACAAATGATAAGAGTGCAATCTCATTGTCACATAGTTAATTTATACAACAACACCATGATCTGTACAAATAGTGACGCTATGGGTCATAATTGTCCAACATAGCACACATCGGAGTCTTGCGAAGGTGATAGGGAAACCCACCCGTGGGCTTGGAATACTATTCGAGAAGCTTGGAGCTTCATGGATCACCATTGCCGATTTTGGAGAGCCAAAACAGTGGGCTGTTTTCAGTGCACTGCCGAGCACACTAGGAGGGCAGAAAATGATTTTGTTCTTCACCGCATCGCCTCAACCGATCATTGTGAGTATTCCGCGACTTCTTTGATTGTATTTGCATGTGTTTTATGCTTGATTATTCGATCCTTGGGACCGTAGAACTCCAACATTAGGTGCAAGTGTTAATTTGATGCCTTTTTCAATTTACAGGAAACTACAGATTGGAGAAGCAATACCCACCTCTGTCTATCTGCAACTTGCTGATAGAACGCTCGCATTTCCGAGAGGAGTAGTTGAAGATGTACTGGTCAAAGTCGACAAACTCATTCTCCCAGCAGATTTCATTATCCTTGATATTGAGGAAGAAAAAGATGTACCTATTATCTTGGGGAGACCATTCTTGGCTACATGTCGAACTGTTATTGATGTGCAAAAAAGAGAGCTAACAATGAAAGTGTTGGACCAAGAAGTTACCTTCAATGTTTTCAAAGCCATGAAATTCCCAAGCGATGAAAAGGAAGAAGAATGTTTCAGAGTTGATGTTATTGATAGTATCATCCAGGATACTGATCCCCTTCTATAGATAAACTTGAAGCTTGCATCACCAACATGACTGACAGTGAACTAGATGCAGAATTCTGGAATGTATCAACTATCTTGACAAGCCATTTCACTTCAAATCGACACCACAGGTGGAAAGTCTGGAACTACCCGAAGAAGGAACGAATCAAACCCTCAATTGAAGAACCACCGCAGCTGGAGCTAAAGCTACTTTCGAGCCATCTCAGGTATGCATTATTAGGAAACACTTCTGAATTACCTATGATTATTTCTTCTTCGCTAACATTGGAACAGAAAGAAAAGTTGTTAAGAGTGTTACGAGAACACAAGAAAGCCATTGGCTGGACTATAGTAGATAGTCGAGGTATTAGTCCATCATTTTGTATGCACAAGATTCTGATGAATGACAAGTACAAACCGACAGTGGAACATCAACGGAGACTCAATCCAATAATGAAGGAAATCGTGAAGAAAAAATTATCAAATGGTTGGATGCCGACATCATCTACCCCATCTCTGACAGCACTTGGGTGAGACCTATGCAGTGTGTTCCAAAGAAAGGAGGAATCACTGTAGTCACAAATGAAAATAATGAGCTAATTCCAACAAGAACGGTGACTGGATGGAGAGTATGCATGGACTACCGAAAGCTCAACAAAGCAACAAGAAAATATCATTTTCTGCTGTCATTCATTGACCAGATGCTGGATAGACTGGCAGAACATGAATTCTATTACTTTTGGACGGATTTTCAGGGTACAATCATCCATTACCCCAGAAGATCAGGAGAAAATAACTTTGACATGTCCATATGGTACTTTTGCTTTCCGCAGGATGCCATTTGGACTATGTAATGCTCCTGCCACATTTCAACATTGCATGATGGCCATCTTCTCAGACATGATGGAATAAAGTATGAAGGTTTTCATGGATGATTTCTTTGTGTTTGGAGACTCATTCGACCACTGCTTGCAAAATCTAGAACAAGTGTTACAAAGATGCGAAGATACCAACCTGGTACTCAACTGGGAGAAATGCCACTTCATGGTGCAGGAGGGCATTGTTCTTGGACATCGGATCTCACAAAAGGGAATCGAGGTAGACAAAATAAGATTGAAATAATTGAAAAACTACCTCCACCAAAAACTGTCAAATGGATTCGGAGTTTTCTCGGACATGCTGGCTTTTACAGGAGATTTATCTCAGACTTCTGAAAGATTGCTAAACCTCTGTGCAAGCTTCTGGAAAAAGATATGTCTTTCAACTTCACCAAAGAATGCCACGAAGCTTTTGAAATCTTGAAACAAAAGCTGGTCTTTACCCTCATCATTGTAGCACCAGACTGGACCCTTCCATTTGAAGTGATGTGCGATGCTAGTGATTTTACTGTAGGTGCAGTTTTGGGACAACACAAAGAAAAAAATTTCTATACCATTTACTACTCCATCAGAACTCTGAATGAAGCTCAACTCAACTACACAACCACTGAAAAGGAGTTTCTTGCAGTTATGTTTGCTTTTGATAAATTCTGCTCTTATCTGTTGGGTCCCAAAGTGGTGGTCTACACAGATCATTCATCAATCAAATACCTGATCGCGAAGAAAGATGCCAAGCCCAGATTGATACGTTGGATTCTTCTACTGCAAGAATTTGACGTGGAGATCTGAGACAGGAAAGGGATAGAAAACCAAGTGGCAGATCACTTATCGGGGCTCAAGAATGGAGAAACAGCTGGCAAAGAACTTACAATCAAAGAAACTTTTCCAGATGAACAGTTGTTTGCCATGAAACAACATGATGTCCCTTGGTATGCTGACTATGTCAACTACATAGTATCGGGAAAATGGTTGTTGGAATGGACAACTCAACAACGAAAGAAGTTCTTTAAAGAAGTCAAGCATTATGTCTGGAATGAGCCGTACCTATTCAAATGCTGTGCTGATCAATTACTGAGACGTTGTGTTCCATATGATGAGGTCAATAGTATTCTGCAGCATTGTCATTCATCACCATACAGTGGACACTTCAGCGAAAATAAAACTGCAGCCAAAGTCCTACAATCAGGTTTGTTCTGGCCCACTATTTTTAAAGATGCTTATCTATTTGCGCTTCAATGTCATAGGTACCAGGGAACGGGAAATATTTCGATGAGAAATGAAGAACCTCTGCAAAACATTCTGGAAGTGGAGATATTTGATGTATGGGGTATTGATTTTATGGGACCTTTTCTTCCATCATTCGGAAACTTGTACATACTAGTTGCAGTAGACTACGTCTCCAAATGGGTGGAAGCAATTGCACTGCCATCCAATGATTCAAAAGTGGTGATTAAATTCCTTAAAAATAATATTTTCACTCGCTTCGGAATATGTTGGGCGATTATCAGTGATGGTGGCACACATTTCTGCAACATATACTTCGATGCACTCATATCCAAATACGGAGTTACTCATAAAGTTGCAACTACCTACCATCCACAGTCAAATGGACAGGTTGAAGTTTGTTTCAAACAGGGAAATCAAAATAATCTTGGAAAGAACCGTTGGATCAACAAGGAGAGACTG
>SKCR01021571.1:0-17398 GCA_019454045.1 Zanthoxylum bungeanum | reverse complement strand
TCTGTAATTTTGTCCCATTCTTGACTGACCCTTTTTACCAGAAAATAAATACAAGATTTAAGTTGGGTTTGGTAAAGATTCATATAGCCGACTCCACCTAGCTTTGTTTGGTTTGGTTTGTGAGATTATAATTTCTTTAGATTATAAGTTAGCGTTAACTGTGTAATTGGATTAGCGTTTAAACGCTAACTTATAAGTTCACCAAACTCTACATCAAACGGTGTCTTATTTTAGCCAGGACCATGTAGTCTATTAGGCTCAATCTACAACAAACTTCTTTCAATGGAATGCATTCATGATACATACAGATTGATGATACAGCAGAGTTGCAATCAAAAGGAAGTGAAATTTTATCATTCTGATTTAGCTTTCGAGTCCTTTTTCTCTTCTGCTAGCAGCCGAACTACCAACTTAAATGACCATACTGCGAGCAGAGTTGCCAGGATTGGAGCAAGCCAATATACAATTACATGCTCCTTGGTTATATGATCTCCACTAGCATAAGCCCATCCCATCGCCTACAGATTTTGAGACATTTTAAAATCCAACAAAGATCATTAGTTCTACTTCTACAAGTTGCGACTCCAAAAAAATTACAAAAAAATAGTGAGATATTGTCCGTTTTGATGGTTCAGGATAGCCCAACTCCGAAGACATAATCCCTCACGATTTTGTTCTTGGTATGGGATCAAGCCCACCCAAAATACTTCCCACTAGTTGAGGGGACTGAACATATATAATGATATCACCGAGATCTCTCCCGACATGGGATATTACAATCCATTTTCTTTGGGTCCAACGTCCTCATGATGTCCCACATCGTTTGGGGGAGGTCTTGGTGATGTCCTTATATTTGTTGAGCCCCTCAACTAGTTCGATTCTTTTTTAGCGGGCTTTGACCTATGTCAAGAATAAAATCTTGAGGACTAGTTGGGTTGGATTGTCACAAAAAATATATAGTAACTATCACTGTTACTTACAGAGGATGGGTTCATGCATCCACCAGTCAGATCAGAGCCAAGAATACGTAGAGCTAACTTAGAGACACTTGAGATCCATGTCTTCCTGAAGAAACTCCCTTGGAGTTTTCTTGCCAGCCAAAGTGAGATGGTAACGATTGCAAATGTCAGCAATCCTTCTGTCAGAGCACCGTGATGGGTGTCAACTTTCAAACGTGGTCCATGTCCTATCTCAGGAAAGGTTTCGAGAATGAGCCTAAACCCAGTAATAGATCCAATTACCTGGAGAAATAAGATTAAAAAAAACCAAACAATAAAGGGAAACCCCTACAACATTAACATGTCAATGCGTGCAAGAATGACCAATTTGATTGGTGGAGTGTTAAAGTCAGAGTTCTCTCATTTAATGAGAGATATTAGTTGTCCAAATTTGATTGGTGGAGTACGAAGTGGAGCACAATTGATAGGATAGAATATTTGGACTCATGTGACATCACTTTCGCTTGGGAAGAACGTGGGTAATGTGCTTATTAGTGATGATTATCTTTAATTAACAAGGTGCGTTTTAGGAGGGGCCAATCCTGAGAGGTTAGGGCTTCCGAGCTGTTTTTAACCAGTAAGATGCGTCTTAAACCGCTAAAGAGGTTCTCTCAAATTTCCCATGTTTTCTTAGCAAACTCACTAAACATTTCACCCAAACAGACCCACATTACAAATCAAATGTTGGTTAAATGACCAGACAACAAAAAGGTAGAGAATCATCAAAAGAGCAAAACCTGAGCAGGGATTCTAGCCCCAACAGTGAAGATAAAATTACTGAAATCCCCAGAAATGGCAGAAGCCAAAACTGTTAATGGATTATAAGCCCCTCCTCTGGTAACCTTACCCAAGAATGCATACATAAACATGCTGATTAATGATAAGCCACACTTAATTACTTCACCACTCGGTTCATGTCCTAATCCCAGAATCCTATACACAAATATCTTGATCAAAACACTTGACCAAACCCACATAATTGACAAGAAAAAATCTGACACAATCAACCCAATCCTTCCAGCCATTATCAAAAATCTTGTTACTCACAATTCTTCTCTTCTTTGTAGCTTCAGATAACAGAATTGAATTGAATGAACAGAGGAATCTGAAATGATGTTACTTTTTTTTATGATTATCTTATCGTCAAATCATCATTTTCGATCTTAATTGAAGATACGTACTCCCTGAATTCGAACACAGGAACTCAAGGTAAGATTTCGAACCCTAAATGATGTTACTACTTTTCATGGCCAAGTATTTGTGACTTTCTAATAGTTCTGATTGGTTGAAAGTTTTGTGTTACGCATAACAAGGAGAGTGACATTGGTTTCGAGGAAATTTCACTTGCTTTCAGTTATTGTCGGATCAGAAATTCGACATCTGGCGTTCACTGAGTTAAAACTTAAAATAATGTTCACAAATTTTCGTTTTATTTATTTACTTTTTTTTTTTATCAAGTGTATAAAAAATAATTTGAGAAATGTAATAGGCCCGACCACGGTTCCAGTTCGGAACCAAAACTGAACTGAAACCTTACTGGATGGAACCGTAACTGATTTTATAATGGAACCAAAACCCATTTCGGTTCCGTTACGATTCCACATAATTTGGAACCGTACCTTAAAGTTCAGTCTAGTTTGGTTCAGTTCTGTTCGGAACCGGAACCAAACCACATTTTCCCCAAAAAAATAAATGATTGAACTGATTTTTTCAATTCGATCTGGTTCTACGATTTCAACTTCCTGGAACCGTAGAACCAGACGATTCGATTCAATTCTGCAACCGAACCAAACCATGACCAAGTCTAAAATGTAACAATGAAATCTATGATCAATAATGAAAATTTTGTGTATAGTGAAAAAAATCAAGGCATTTTCCATAGGAAAACGAAAATAAGCATGTCCCTAATATCACCGAGGGTATTAAACTTGGATGTGAATGATTTTTTGTGCCGAATAAAAAAAATGTAGGAATTTGAGATATTTTTTTATCATAAATTAAAAATAAATACATGATTCAAGATGATTTTTTATCTTAAAACCATGAGGATGGAACTAGAATTAATAAATCATAATCCATCTCAGCCAAGATAAATAATCTCTAGTGACAATAATTAAAATATGACTATATGGAAGTCAACCCTTTCCCGTAGATGGACATTATCGTCCAAAATAATTTTTTTGCTATTAATTGGTCCAAATAGCTAAGCAAAATGATTTTATCGACTAGCATGTTTAGTATGATTTTTAGTGCGTGTTTGCAGTTTTTAATAGAGGTAAAAACTTTAATTTTAAAAGGTTTATTAATAGAATTTTTTTTCTAAAAGAAATTATATTTAAAAAACTTTAATAATTACGTTATTATGTAAAATGATATTTTTGAAATAAGTTTTTTTTTCCCACTATTTTAGCGAAGTGCTTTGTTCTTAATTGAATTAATTTTTTTTAAAGTCCCAATCTAATTCATTTTTTTTTATTGAAATACATACTATAAACTCGAATTCAAATATAATAATTAAGTATTAAATTATTTGTTACCAAATTACTAATGTTTTAATTAATTAAAAATAAAGTCGTCAACATTTTTTTTTCCTCATAATCAGAAATTTGCTTTCTCAAAGTGAAACAGAATCGGGGGGAAAAAAAGGAAGAGAGAGAGCAAAAATGAGCAGCATAGGTACAGGCTACGATCTGTCGGTGACCACATTCTCTCCCGACGGCCGCGTTTTCCAGATCGAATACGCCGCGAAAGCCGTCGACAACAGCGGGTAGCTCACTCTCTCTTTCACTCTTTTTTTTTTTGATAAAAAATTCTTCATTCTTAATAATCTGATTATTATTTGAATCTTTACTCGCAGGACTGTGATTGGAATTAAATGCAAAGATGGGATCGTTATGGTTAAGTTCGTTTTACTTATCCGCTAAATTTTATTAATTTGTATTTTTAGGTCTATTAATTTTTGTTTGTTTGTTTTGTTTTGTTGTTTTAATCAAGGGAGTAGAGAAGTTAATAGCTTCGAAGATGATGTTGCCTGGTTCCAATAGAAGAATCCATTCCGTTCATCGTCACTCCGGCATGGTATTGCTTAATGAATTTTATACTGTGTCGATTTTACAGATTTAGTTTAGATTTCTAATCTATGGAAGTGAAATTGAGTATTGTTACTTGTTATATGTTCTTTTGATTTCTGATTTCATGTCTCTGTCTTATTCCTTCGTGTTTTATTTGTTTGAAGCAAGACCCTTGTAGGATAGCTCATATGATGTTGGGCTGATGTGATAGTTGATGTTTGTTAGAAGATACGGATTTGAAATCTTGGAGTTACCTTTATATGACTAGGAGGGATGTTAAAAGATGGGGAGTTATTTTACAAGATGGAGTTGTGGAGTTCTTTTCAGGGGAAGGGGATTCTTCGTATGTGTATATTTAAAAAATATTGCAGCTATAAGATTAGAAACTCTTTCCACAGCTCTTTCGGATTACTCCTTGGTTCACTGTCATGAAATCATCTCCCTGAACTGAACTTTTCTAGTGCAAAAAATTCAGAAGATTTTACCCAAGTGTTGTGATTTATTGGAGTTTTTTTTTTTTTTTTTTTTTTTTTTTTTTTTTTTTTTTTTGTGTATTATATATATGAAAAAGAAACATCCGTGGGAATTTTTCCTCTTAGGTACCGGTGGAGTGGTGCTGGATTAAACAAGATTTTGCTTTTGGATGGGTTTTGTTTCCTCTTTAACTCTTTTGCATTATATTATAGGCAGTTGCTTATATAATTTGCTACTGGGTCCTTATGTAAATCATGTTAGGTTCCTAGAATATGCCAAGGATCATCTAAGTAGAAATTAGTGTGAATACTCAACGAAGTTGCGGAAAAACTTACATTGATCGGTTTCGTAGGATGTTGGAAGTTCAAAAACTTTTGAATCCTTTTGTATGAATGTTGAGCTCCAAGCCTTCTCTTTGTGTTCCAAACTCAAGGATTTGTTTCCCTAACACCTTGAATGACTCCTTGTTGTGCTAGCAATGAAGAAATTTTGAAACAAATTTCTAGGATAGGAAAGCAAGGTCACAACAATTGCTTGAGGAAGGGAGAGAGAGACAATTTGTGTTTTTGTATTTGACTTCTAAAATCAATACAATTTACCAAAAACAATATTTGGTATATGTCATTCACAAATCAAGCTTGTGTGTTTTACAAGCTACCAACTAACCACCAACTTCTATCAACCAAAAGTTTAATAAAGTTGACTAGTGATGTGATTTGGTGGGCCCCACTTTAAATTCAAAATTCGAGTGGGCCCGCTTAACACACTTCGGGCTCGGGTTCGTTTAATTCCTAATTAACGAATTTTCCGTTGCGACATAATTAAAAAATTAAAGTCACTTACGAATTAATTCTAAATTAATTCGTTCGCCCGAATTAAAATACAATTTTAATTTCGCGTTGAAATCTAATTTCAATTAATATATCGAATATATTATTTAATCGATTAATTCCAAATTAATCGTTCTCTCTCTTCTAATCGAATTTTATCCAGATAAATTCTTACCGTAATTAATCCTAGATTAATTTTCTCTCTCTTATAATTAATCCCAGATTAATTCTGCTCGAGTCAAAAGTCATCGGTGAATCTTTGGGAAGCGACCCATGAGATCCCTGGATATGTTGGCAGTAAATCCGGTCGTCGGACTGTCCGAACACGTACCTGGTACCACGTTCTTACCGATTTACAAGACATGGTTGGCTTCTAGCAAAGCACCGTGCCTACCCAATTCTCCAGAAATATTCTTTTAAGGAATATATAATCTATGTCAGGCGGCGTAGTATACTAAGTATTGCGTATTGCGATCCAGTATCAGAAGTCACATGCTAGGCCTGGGGCTGGAATTGTGTCTGCCTCGTACGAAGCATATATCGGATCACTAGCAACTAATCTCTTTAATCGGATAATCATGACCTTGTCATACTATCCCGATAATTGCAACATAATAGAGTACCAGTTCTGTATCCCTGCGTGATCATCATCTCCATATGACTTAAGTGATACTTCCATCTTGACATCACACCCAATACACTACGATTCTCAATAAACCCAGAAGAGGCGTACACAGAACCTGTTAAAGTCCTGGACGACCAAAACCAAAGCGTATTGATTGTCGCAAGTATTAGCGATGCAAGTCTCAGGTTAAGACCAAATACACCTACCCTGATTCGGATTCCCATAGACCAGTGTTTAAAAAAAACGGTTGAGGCGGCCGCCTCGCCGCCTCGCGGCGAAGGCGCGTCGAACGGCCGCCTATGAGGTTTTTTTGAAACGCCCGCCTCTCTGCTGGTGAGGCGGCCGCCTCAGGCGCCTTACGCCAAATCGGCGTGAGGTGGCCGCCTCACCAACATAGGTTTTTTTTTTAAAAAAAAAAATTCTAAATGAAACGACGACGTTTGGGCTTCCAAAACGTCGTCGTTTCATTAGACAAAATAAAAAACCAAATCAAGATTAGGGTTTCAAATAATCGTCTCCCTCGGCGACACGGTGCTCGGTAAGAATCGAGATTTCATTTATGATGATTTCAGTCTCCATAATTTATTCATTTCTAAAAGATGTTTATCTAAATTCTATTGTGTTCCCATAAACATTAAATATATCCTATATTATCATTTATGTAAAACAAAGGCTGCCAACTCAATGCATCACAAATCTGGTTAAATCATGTTATAGCCAAGAAAAAAGTGAAACAAATACAATTAGAAAAATAGAAAAAAAAACAAAGAGCAGTGATATGGAGACAGTCTCCATAATTTGATATTAATTTCCAGAAAGTTTGTTTTGATTTATTTCAGTCTGAGATTATCAATTTGTTTGGCTCGAAAATGCTGACTTGTTTGGCTGAAAATATGTCATTTATCTTATGTCATTACCTGTGAATGCATTTGTTTCTTATGTCATGTGAATGCATTTATGTATTTTGGATTACTTATCAATAGTTTTTTGAACATACTATGAATTATGAAGAAATGAATATATTTTGGATTATTTTTCCGATTTTCGGATCGAGGCGCCCGCCTCACCGCCTCGAGGAGGTCCGCCTCGCACCTCAATGGCCGGCCGCCTCGAGGCGCCGCCCCGTATTTTTAAACATTGCCATAGACACATAGTCATACTGCCAATGGGATTTCGAGGGGTCTATCCAGAGCGAAACTGTTTCCGTACCATCGGTAAACAGAACCTCCTATTACACTTGCATGAGTATCCAATATCCAAATATATGAGAACTATGCCGTTACGCTTCCATAACGCGCACAAATGTAATACTAGCCTATTCCGCATTATCGATGTCCAGTCTCGATAATACTACGACTAGAGATATTTAATGATTAAACCTTTAGTGGATTGATACTGTCTCATATCTTATTAATCCGGAACTAATCATAAGACTTTTATCATTTATGTATTTAAGTAATCTAATTACAAAATGATAAAATATCAATTTCCTTTGTCACATAGTTAATTTGTACAAAACCACAATGTCTTTTACAAATAGTGATGCTATGGGTCATAATTGTCCAACAAATCATGAGCATGTATTTAGATGTTCATGAATTTCATAATTTGCTAGTAGTTAAAGCAATGACATAGATGTCTTTTACGTATCTCTCTGCTTAAATTGCATTGGGATGTTTGATATGGTTTGATTTCTTGTGACGAATGATATCTTTCTGTTGGTTTAGTAGGATACTAGTAAACCTGGCCTCCTGTTTTTTTTTTTCCAACTTTATTATCTAGGAGCATATACTGATATTTTTCCATCTACAGGCTGTTTCTGGATTAGCGGCTGATGGGAGACAAATCGTTACCCGAGCCAAGTCTGAAGCTACAAACTACGAAAGGTCTGTTTTGTAGATCATTTACTTATATGCAACTTAGTTAGATGGGTAACAAGCTTAGCTTGGATGCAATTTGTGTCGTGCAGTGAAACTGTTTTTAGCTATAGATATAGAAAACATAGCTTTAAAGGCATGGTGTTCTTCCAGGCTAGGTGCAACACAAAGGCTTGTAGCTAAGCAGTAGATATAACTATGCACATATAATTTGCAGATCACATTATCGTTCAAAAATACTAAGGTCAAATGTGTTGACGTTTTGCCAAAACATTTAAGTCTTGAAGTTACGTAAGCATTATGCAGTATCAGGCATTAAAATACGGTGCGGCGCCTCGAGGCGGCCGGCCATTGAGGCGTGAGGCGGACCTCCTCGAGGCGGTGAGGCGGGCGCCTCGATCGTAAATTGGAAAAATAATCCAAAATATATTCATTTCTTCATAATTCATAGTATGTTCAAAAACTATTGATAACCAACATATATTGGGTATGTAATATACTAATATGTATAGAAACATCGAAACAAGTTGCTGGATGATGAAAGTAGCAACAGAAGAACAGAATCGGTTACAGAATGTGCAACAATTTTGTAATACAGAATGTGCATTTATTATAATTTTGTAAAACAAAATGTGCAATTTATTGTAACACAAAGTAGCAACAGAAGATACAGAATGTGCCAATGACAGAACATAATACAAACAATATAAAAATTATAAACAGAAGAAACATACAAACAATATAACAGAGAACATATAACAGAATCCGAAAATCAATTTAATTTTCATTGCCATAATCAATTTAATTTTCATTGCCATAATCAATTTAATATAAACAGAAGAACAGTTGCTGGATTATGATAAGTGATAACAAGTTCCATTGCCATAATCAATTTAATTTTATCATACAAAATCCGAAAATCAATCACATTTTATCAGCCAAAATCATGCTATTACCTGCAATGGACGAGCTGAGACTGAGAGACCGAGAAGCTGAAGACGAGGCCGAGAAGCTGAAGACGAAACCGAGAAGCCGAGAACGTGAAGAAGAAAGACGAGAAACAGAAGCCGAGAACGTGAAGAAGAATCTGAGAAACCCTAGCTGAAGACGAGGTCGAGAAGGTGAAGGAGAGGACGAGAGCTGAAGAAGAAACCGTAAAGATCTATTGCAATTTTTTTTTTTTATATACACTAGTCAAAACGTCGTCGTTTCAATGGCGAAAAGAAAAATAAAATAAAAATGGTTCAAAGCCTGAGGCGGCCGCCTCAAGCCGAGTCCTCGAGAGGCGGCCTGAGGCGGCCGCCTCAGGCGGTGAAAGGCGGGAAATTCATAAAACCCGTATTATGCGGCCGCCTCGAAGCGCCGATGCCGCGAGGCGGTTCGAGGCGGGCCGAGGCGGCCGCCTCGATACGTTTTTTAAAACACTGGTATCAGGTATTCAAGTGTAATGCAGTATCAACAATTTGTCATACTCGATACTTCAAAACATTTTTTCTGGATGTACTGTCAAATACAAGTGCTGTGAAACAAGTTTATATGGTTAGACTTTTATTTTTAAGATTTCTCCTGCTTATTGGCGTCTTAATGCATTCTTACTGTTTCAAGTAATTTTATATGCTTTAAACACATCAGATTTCATCCTGTTTTGTTATTGACTGTCAGTGTATATGGTGAACCAATTCCTGTGAAAGAACTTGCTCAACGAGTTGCTAGTTATGTGCATCTAGTACTCTATATGGTGGCTCAGGTTTGATGAGATATTAGTTACCTTTGTTGTCGTTTTTAAGTTCTCTCTCTTTTCCTGTTATAACTGTAAGAGAAAAAATGGTGGTGGTGCAGACCTTTTGGATGTGGGGTAATTCTTGGAGGTTATGACAGAGATGGACCGCAATTGTATGTGGTTGAACCTTCTGGTGTCTCCTATGTAGTCAATATTTGTCATATATTTTCACAGTTATATCATTTAACGCCTTACCATTTTTCTATTCTATCTGCATGTATAACTTTTGCAGTTGATTTGTATTCTTGTTATTTTGGAGTGGTTTTTTACTCATTTCTGTTTTTGGCATTTGTTTTAGAGGTATTTTGGTGCTGCCATTGGAAAGGGCAGGCAGGCTGCTAAAACGTAAGTATAAAGTTGTTTGTTTATCTAATTCAAAGATAGGAGATTTACTATTTTAGTATTTTGACACAAAGTGGAAAGCCAGCTTTATGTGATTGCTATATTTGTTTAATCTGCTGATTTAAATGCTTCTTATTATATTATGCTGGTTAATGGTTATTCATCTGAAAAATAAGAAACTTAATAAATCATTAACTATTGTGGAATTCATATGAGGACTCATCTTGTCAATACCTCCACATGTACACAGATGCATGTGTGATAGTTGTCAATCATTTATTATGGTATACTTCATTGTTTGGTTATTTAATATCCATTGTAACACACTTTACAGGACTAAATTTTTGTTGGTAAGGATGTTGGTTTTCTTGTTTTATGTAGAATCTAGATGTGAGCATCAGTGAAATCTCCTCTTTTTGTTAAGTACCTTCATTTTGCATTTCACTGTTGAGAGAAATTTAACGGATCGTAATGGTACTGATATCGTTGAAACATATATTTTGACAGAGAGATTGGAAAGTTGAAGCTTTCTGAAATGACCTGTCGACAAGGGGTAATTGAAGTTGCCAAGATGTAAGTTATATATTTATTCTCTATAACTTAATTATGTGTGACTTTGGTGGTTTTTCTTCTTGATTTTTGTTTTGTTGGTATTTGATTATATTTTCTTGATTGGGGTTGTTCTTGATGTTATTGATTTTCAAAAAGTTGTGATTCAAATGGAAAAAATAAGACTTGGACATAGTTGTCTTCGAAAAATTTGTGTTATTGTGGAAAGAATCAGCATTAGTAAGTGCCAGCTCGGTACTAAATTTGATTGATTACAAGTTATGAATTATTGTGGGAAGATTGAAAGAATTAGCAATCCTAAAAATTCAGGAAATGCATGTTCACAGTGCAAAATACCAGTTAGGAGTGAGAATTTGAAAAGTGTCAAGATGCATCATTATTGTATAAGAAAAGCAGTGCTCAAAAATTGTAATTAGATAATGAATGTTGATAAATGACATGGTAGTAAGATTAAAGAAAATAAAGAAAATTTGTGGCATCATTGTGACAAGTTAAATGTTAAATAGTAGTCAAATTCCAATTTTATTTCCTTTTGCATCAATACCAGAATAGTTGGAGTTTAAAGTGAGGAATACTCTTAGGTATAAGAGACTAAAGCGAAAGAGATAGCCAAAAGGGTCTTCTATGTTATGTAGGGATGTAGCGTTTTTGAGGTTATATGGTATTCGTAATTATGGACATTATGTAGATAAAATTTAAGAAAGTTATCAGTTCTGATTTTGGGCACAAATAGTAGAAAACTCCCAAAGTATTTGTTCAATTTTAAAAAGACACAATTATTTATTCATAAACACCCAAAATGTATTTTAATTCAAAATGCTCAACTTCCGAAATATCAAGATTTGCAAGTGGATTGCTTTGCTGCCTTAATCACTCATCAATGATTATACTCTTGAATTATGAGATTGGTAAACTTTTTTTTGTCAACTTTTACATGAAGCTTAACTGTATTTTTGCAAGTTCATAAGATAACAAATTAAAGTTCCAAACTTCTATATCATGAAGTGTGCAATTTCTTCAAACAATTGGCATGGAGTTCCAGTGATAATGATCTTCTGACCTGGTTTCTGTAAAAAAGAATAGATGTTTCTGGTTTATACTGTTCAAACTGTGAGCTTAAAGACAAAAGCAATGAGGTCTGTGGTGGTAGTCTGGTAGAGGTAGTAGTACTTTGCAGATCCATCATCCATAATGTAGAAGAGTCTATGGAAAACATTTATTTTAAGTTGGCTGAGGATTTTGATGGAACCCTCTCAGTTGGCCTCCTGTTTTCCGTTCTTGATTCAGCAATTGAGATTCTCAGCAAGCCCACGAGCAGAGATCTAATAGAAAAAGGCTAATATGCAGTCACAACTGCTACAAAGTTTGACAAATAGAAAAAGGCTAATATGCAGACACAGCTGCTACATAAATCCATCCAGATAAACACAACCTAAAACCATAAAAAAACCAACAGGATTTCCTCTCACGACAGCCTCATTTTTCCTCTCCTGCCTCCCCTTTTTTGTGTGTAATGAATCCCCTACACCAGGCCCTGCTAATCAATTTCCACTGATTTTTCCTGAGATCTTGCTCACGCCCTCACCCCTCTGCCACAAGCCCCCGCCCCTTTCATGATTAGATTCCATGCCTTTGTGCTGCTACCCCCCCTTTTTGTATCCTTTGGCTCAACAAACTCCCCATCCCATTGGTCCAGCTGCCCCCCTCCAATATTTTGCTGAGCTGTCCCAATTAGGCATTTTCTTTATCATTTGGTAACTCTCAATTGGGCCCTTGTGAGTCTGTAAAATATGGGTTCTATCATTACCCTCCCCTTCAAGATTCACCTTGTCCTCAAGGTGAAGGTCCGGAAAAGGAGGTAAGATAGGCTCATATGGCTCCCCAGTATTTTCCAATTGCCGGTGGGCCTTTCCACTTTACCAACCCCTCATAGCCTCCATGGATTAATCGGCTAACTCCTTGGATAGCTTCTGCTAGTAGTGACAGCTTACAAGCTACATTGAATGTCCACCCATGACCACCCTTCCAAACACAGGATTTCAAGACCTTAAGAGGAACCTTCCACCATGTTACAGGTTTCTTCTCTTTCTCACCAGCCGAGTGCACTTCAGCTCTCATCTCTATACTCACACCCCTCAATTTTTCTTCCTTAGATCCATTCCACCATCAACTTCACCACCACCCTCAGACTCATCCAATTTCTCCACCCGATCACCAAAACTCACTTCAATCTCCTTCCCAATACCCTTAAAGCTTATCGATACCAGCCCATCCTCTTTGGACTCAACCCGAATCTGACCAAAACCTTGTCTTGCCCTTGAGCTACTGTCATCCCTTCGAAACCACTTGGCCTTCCACGCTTCCAATATAACCCAAGTCGCCAAATTTCATCAACTTATTCCTACTAAACCACATTTCTCCAACCCCTTCAAAACCCACTTCCATTTTCCCATTCCCAATTGTAAGAGGATAGTAACAACAAACAGTTCGCATCATGAGATTCCAAGCATTCTCTTTACCCGAGGACAACATGCCTCCGCCAGGATAAAAAATAAGTACTTGAGGCTCTTCCATTTCTCTATAATCCCTGCACGTTGGAACTTTACCCCATCTATCACCACTAGATTAAGACCATTAGCCCCCCAAACAACCCTCTCTCAATGTTCGTTATCAACTGTATTACAGGATCTCGTACACACACCAACGTCTTTTGAAAATGCATATCATCTAGTTTTGTCACCATAACCTCATATGCCCCAACACTTGTAACTAAATAAGAACCTTCAGCAAAGTAAATCACCAACTCCTTTTCTTCCTTTTCCAATTTGTGATGGACTTATTAATTTGCTCCACAAGCTTCAGACATGTTTCATAAAAAATACCCTCTCCAGGATCAAATATATGAATCACAAGCACTCCTTCAACTCTTGCATGCTCAACATGCGCAATTCCCATAATCCCTTTATCATATAATTCAAAACCCACAAAATACACCTCCTCGTTGGACATGCCCACAGCAAAAGCTTCAACAGAGGCTTCAATAGGTTTGGTATCATCAATATCATCAATAGAGAGGCGAAATAGTGACACGGCAGGAGCAGAATCAATTTGAAGCAGATTCGGCCCACGTGGTGTTGAGAACGGGGGTAAGAGGCTGAAGAAGTAAGTCGGCACCTTTTGAGTTTTGTTCACTATTTCGGTGACCTTTCCGCCGCGAGATTCACCATCTATGCTGCTGTGATGGTTGCTTTTATAGTGGTTTTCAGTCTCTGAAGATTCGCCCGAGGCCGATATTTTCCCTAGGAGTTGTCGCTGCTCACTAACGTCCTCCATAAGGTCGGAGTTGTCGACCTTTTCTAGTCGGGTCACAAGATCCAACTTGCTAGGGTTTTGACCAAATTCCCACCCCTTTTGAATAGACTTCGACCCAAGTCCAGATCATGTCCCGCTTTAGATCCATACCCAAGATCCAATGTCCCTGTCGACCCGTCAGTTGACCTGGAATCGGACCCAAACACGTTATCGCAACCTGACCCATATTCTTCTTCCGTCTTCTTCGTCAAATTCACTGATGAAGCGTCTTTCTTCACTGCAATTTCTTTGTCCACCATGTCATTTTGATTCCCCCCAAATCGCCACTTAGTACCCCAGGTTTCCAAAAGCTTTTTCCATCTCTCTTCATTCTGTTTTTCTCTTTCTTCTCTGGCCCTAGTTTTGGCCACCCTTATCGCTTGGTTCATCAACTCCTCCAAAGAATCGACTCTTCTTAAATCAATCCTTCTTGTAATTTCCTGCGAAAGACCTCTCAGGAAAACATTGATGAAGAAGTCTTCAGTAGCTGGAGGAACCCTCCTCAAACCATATTCGAATTTCGCTATATATTGCTGTACGGTCCCTTCTTGTTTGAGATTCCAAATTTCAGAAAAATCTTATTCCCAACCCATTGTTTTTTTGAACCCCACCACTGCTGCTACTCTTAACAGCTACAACAATCAAAACACCACCTTACTAGCTATCCTTCAACTATCAAACACCACAGTGGAGGATCGAATGCTCTGATACCACCGATGGAACCCTCTCAGTTGGCCTCCTGTTTTCCGTTCTTGATTCAGCAATTGAGATTCTCAGCAAGCCCACGAGCAGAGATCTAATAGAAAAAGGCTAATATGCAGTCACAACTGCTACAAAGTTTGACAAATAGAAAAAGGCTAATATGCAGACACAGCAGCTACATAAATCCACCCAGATAAACACAACCTAAAACCATAAAAAAACCCAACACCATAAAAAAACCAACAGGATTTCCTCTCACGATAGCCTCATTTTTCCTCCCCTGCCTCCCATTTTTTGTGTGTAATGAATCCCCTACACCAGGCCCTGCTAATCAATTTCCACTGATTTTTCCTGAGATCTTGCTCACGCCCTCACCCCTCTGCCACCATCCCCCATTTCATGATTAGATTTCCATGCCTTTGTGCTGCTACCCAGCCCCTTTTTGTATCCCTTTGGCTCAACAAACTCCTCCATCCCATTGGTCCAGCTGCCCCTCCAATATTTTGCTGAGCTGTCCCAATTAGGCCTTTCTTTATCCTTTGGTAACTCTCAATTGGGCCCTTGTGAGTCTGTAAAATATGGGTTCTATCAGATTTACTTTTGACTTGATAGTCATTCTCAATTGCCCTTTTCGAATATAATTTATATGTTGTGCTTGTTAGATTTAAGAATAATTTATGAGCTTGTTAGTGTTTTCTCTTGATAGATTTATGAATTAGTTTTGCTTGCAAGAGAACTGTAATTCTAATTGTATTTTTGAATTTTCAATCTGTATATCTTCGATTTGATTTCCACAAGTGTAATTTTTTTTTAATGCAAACCAGCATTTATGGAGTGCACGATGAGGCTAAGGACAAGGCCTTTGAACTGGAAATGAGCTGGGTCTGTGATGAATCCAACCGCCAGCATCAGAAGGTAGTCAATTTTACTGCCTTGTTTTATCAAATTATGGTTCTATTCCTATTCCTCTACTCTGTCACTACCCTTGCTTAACTAGATTGACGAGCAATTTTTTGGGGTTGCTGCTTATCGTGCATGCTTTTTCAGCCTTTAATTACTTAAAATTTACAAATACATGGTTGTTGTTTATAATGCACTAATGCAGCATTTGCTGGAAAGTACAGTTTTTTTTGTTTTTTTTTTTTTTTTACAAGAAAATTTTGTCTTTGACATGTCTAAAGAAGTCAATTATGGTTAGACTCCTAAGCAAGTTTTGGCACACTGCACAGGTTATTAGCATAAGCTTGTATAGTATTTCTTTAATTCCAAAAAATGGATGTTCCTTCGGAGACTTGTGAAATTAAACAATTCCGATATGACGTTCAAACGCTTTCATTCTGCTTGGGGGTTTCTCTGTGCATGTATTTTCCTCTCTTGTTTTCGGCGATTGGGGGATTCTAAAATATTTTGTATCATTTGATAATTTAATCATCAATTCTGAAGAAGTGGTTTCATGATCGTGGGCACCATCTCTCTTTACCAGCTCAATTAGGACAATGATTCAATAACCCGTCTCACTTATGTTATTCATTTGTTTTATTTAATTCGGTTATGTTTTATTACATTCAGGTTCCAGATGAACTTCTCGAGGAAGCTAAGGCTGCGGCTAGGGCAGCATTGGAAGAGATGGATGCAGATTAGTGTAGCGCAGTTCTTATACACTTGTTTACTAACTTGATGGCATTTCAAGGCATGTGCATGTTGAAACATTTGAAAAATATTTAACAGATTGGTGGATTCTCTTGATTCTTTTTACAAATCATTTGGTCTTATGAGTAACCACCAATTTTGTTGATATTGATTGAAACTTGAATGGAGGCTTTTGCTTATTGGCATCCGGTGGTCTAAAAGTAGAAAAGATCATACAAGATAGAGAGGTAAATGCATTATTCTTGATATGGTTTCTAATAGAGGTAAAATGGTTTTACTTAAATGCATTACTTGTGACTTTCATGCAAGCTTTTCCTTTTCATCATTGTTTGAATTAGAGCCATTGTTGAAGACAGATTTCATGTTTACATTTGTATTTGATCCTCCCGGAAGATCCCCGATTTTTATGCTGCTTGGTATGGTTTCTAATAGAGGTAAAATAGTTTTTTTATTGTCAATTTTTTTTTCATAATTTTTGATAGTGTTTGATTATATTTAAGTAGAGTTTTTGAGGATTAAATTTTTTTTTTGCCCATTATAACAAAAGTTCAAAATTAAAGTTTCTGTTAGTAGAGTGTGGAAAGTTTTTTAAAGAATTAAATTGTCTTTAATACCTTTAATTAATTTAATTATTTTATTTTATTTTTTTCATAACACATTTTAAAAAAATTTGTCTAATAAAATAATTTGTCTAATTTTTAATAACTTTACTCACAATTAAACACTTCATAACAAATTTTGCTTCTAAAATTTTACTTGAAATTTTTTCATTTGAAAAGTTATAATAAACGGACCTTTAAAAAGCAGATTCAGTTTCTATTTGTGATATTGATGCAGCACATTAAGAGATAAAAGACAAGTTGATCGAAGGCGCTTCACATGTACTTTGTTAACCGAGTAGAAACATATCACTTCGAAATTTAATAAATTTGAATTGATTTTACCTCTGCATATATTTATTCGTCATTTGGCCTCTTCTATATAAAATAGGAGGTTGGTCATCCACAATTCAAATTATAAATTAAAGGAATAGCAACAGAAATTCAAATAAATTCAAATTTTAAACTACAAATCAAAGAGATAAATATTTACACTTGCTCTCTTTGGAAATAAAATGGAGTCTCACAT